>JANRGW010036313.1:59716-138469 GCA_024733675.1 Psilopsiagon aymara | reverse complement strand
CCGGGACCGCGGCGCCGGAGCCCCCGCCGCTCGGCGCTGCCCACCCCTCGGGGCGTCGGGCTTCGTCCGTGTCCTTCCCCCGTTCCCTGCCATCTCTCCTTAGCGGTGGGCCCTGGCTATGCCTCTCGCTTCCGGACGGCCCGCCGCGCCTCCCTCCTCCGCCTGGCCCTCCTCTTCCTCACGGCCCGGCCTTCGGTGGCCGGAGGGACCGGTCTGTGCGGCCAGGGAACGGGACGGGCCCTCCGTGGCCCGCTCCTCCATGCCCTCCGCTCGCTTTGTCTTGGGGCGCCGCGGTGGGAGCTCCCCCAACCCTCGATCCCACGTTCGCCCCCGCCGTGTCCCCCCACCATGAACCCGCCCCGGGCCCAGCGCCGGTGTCTGCGGACGGTTCCGCCGTGTTTCCGCGCAGGATTTTGAGCGGGGTGGTCTCGTTCCGCGCCCCCCGGTACCGGCAGCCGGGGCTGGTTCGTTCGCCGCGGTGGGGGGTTTGTTCGTGAAGCGGCCGGTCGGGGCTTTACAGTGAGAGGTGGGCGGCTGAAAGCTGCCGCTGGGTCCGTGATCCCGTCCTCGATGCCGGCAGCGCGCAGCAGGCCCGCGGGGAGAAAACCCGGGGCAAGAGCGGGACATTTGCTCTTCTCCTCTTTTTTTCCCCTCTCTTTCAGAGGCTGTCAAATTTTAGGGCGAAACCTCACATTTTTCCTCTTTCTACTTTATTTTTTGCGATATTCCTGCCGTGCCGAACCACGGAGTCACACGCGGGGTCCCTTCCCCAGTCCTGAGCTCGAAACCGTGCAGGGTGAACAAGTGACCGGTCCTGGAGCAGTCATGGGCTGCAGGAGCTGTTTGTCCCTTCACACTGTGCCTGGGGGCTTGCCCTGGGGTTTAGCGGCTTAGTTTGCCCCAAAATCAAAGATGCGTTGGGCTCCTTTGGGATGGAGAAGTTGGTGGAAAGGAGAAACAGTTCATGAAACCCTTCATTAGAAGGTGGTAGTGGGGTTTCCCTTAAAGCTGGCTGTGATTCTTGATCCCGAAGTGGTCTATATAGCTGCTTAGAAGCTGGGTCTGTTGCAGAAAGGCTGTTTCGGACCCCTTTGCTTTCAAGGGTTAAAGTCACGAATTACATTTGGTTTTATACCCGTTCTTTACCTCTTATAGCTTTAATCAAAGCTGCTGTGGAAAATGGTGCTGTTCTGGGGCACAGACCGGTTTCACTTTGCTCTTAAGGCCTAGAGCATGGGAGTTCTGGTGCGTGACCCGGTTGTCTTTCTGCTGGGGCAGTGCAAATGACACTATTGTGTTCTGTCAAGCTTGAACCTCCTGAAGTTAAGTCTCTTCTAACCAATAGGAGTTAATTTTAAGGAACCATGTTCCTCATGTGCCGAGTGGTGGTTTTATTCCCTCCCCTTTTCACATACAAAAAGTCACTTGTTTCTTACGAACTTTCACTGTTTTCTGTTCTGTTTCCTTTTGAACATTCATGGAATCGATAGAAATCTTCAGACCACAATTTAAAACCTACAGTTATGTTTCGGCAATTACCTAAGATAACTGTTGGAGTACATTGGGGTAATTGCATTGTGACAGCGAATTCCTAATTCTCAGGTTCCCCTGTAATAAGTGAAAGAAGTTGGGGCAGGGAGGCAGACTTGTCCAGTGCCAAAAGGAATCTTTGGCTGTTCCTTTCTCATTAGTGGAAGGAATTACTCCTATGCAAAGTGTATGTAGGTGGATAGACTTGATTCCTTGTTCCAGAGGTAATGTTCATGTGTAAGGCACTCCCTGAAACATCTTTGGTCAGGAAAATGCTGTCCATTGCAGTGGAGTCTTCTATCTCCTTTTTTTGCTTACTGAAAAGAGGTAACTCCAGTAACAGATCCACTGGGGCCAGCATATAGGTGGTTTTCTATATAAGAAGATAAGTTTCTTCAGTAAGTTAGAACACATGGGTGAAAGTACACAGGTCTAACACTCAAAGCTTGACTTCAGGGTGAATGTGGGCTTTTATACTTGAGACCTTCTATCCATAGGAGGCCTGACCAGCTTTTTGATGAGAAGTTGATAGCAAAATGCCCTGTTGGGAGAATCCCGTGGGTGGCCTGCAGATGATGCAGGTCTGAGGCAGGTACAGTGCTCAGCGGTGCTTTACTGGGCTGTTAACACTGAACTGCTGAAAATGAAATGAAAACCTTCTGGTGACAGCATCAGCTGTCATGTGGCAGATAATACAGAGTGACTGTTTTACAGCCCTCTCAGCACTAAGTGCTTTAAGTTAGTTTTAGTTAAACCATAGACAACTTCAGGTAAACCGTAGACAACTTCTCAAAACTTCCAACTATTTCCATATTGGAGGTCCTAAGAAATATTCTATGAGTTGGGAAAACCAGTTTGTCCAGATGGCTGGATAAGCATGGTAGCTGTATAGGCTTTTTGGGTACGTTTGTCACCAGTTACCTATTCTTCTACCCAGGTATCCAGTTGTAATACAATAAAGAATGTGTTGGCATTCAGGTAGCTGTAATTTGCCTTCAAAGTTTGATTCTAATGTCGATGAATAGGGAAGTTCACATTTAAGTAGAATTAATAACCCTGTCTTGCTGCAGGCTGAGCCAGCCATGGAGCAGTTCACACCTTATGGAAATCTCTTTGCAGTCATAAGAATTAGAAACTTGATTTCCTTTTAATTAATTCTAGGCTGGAGAGAAGATCTGGGGCCTGGTGGATTTTCCGCCCTTTCTGACTCACTTTCTAATGTTTTACTGTGTGCCATTGAAGGGATTTGCAACGCCTGTTCCTGTCTGTCCCTTCACTGCCATGCGCAGCGTTACTTGCAATATAGCATCTGTTAATATCGAAGATGGATGACAGCTAAATATGTCGCTGCAAGTGGGGGATTTGCTTAATGTATTTGGATGCCATCAGGATTCTCTGTGGCTGTGCAAGGCACTGTTTGGACGGATGATTTGTCATCTATTTCTGAATCCAAAGCTGGTTTGTCCATTTGATGCGCTAGCAAACGGAAATCCTTGAGTGCTGCAAAATGTTGGCAGAAATCATGGCATTTTATGTAGGTTTAGTGGTATTAATATTGTGTTCTCCTTCTCAGTATGGAACCATTGTGGTATGAGAAAGGTTTTTTTCCATTTTCAGTGTTTTTCGGTAAACAGATCATTGCTTAATCAGCTCTTTGTTTTGGACCAAATATGTTCTTGGTTGTCACAACTTATGGATACAGTCACTTATTACCAGGGCTTAATTAAGGTGCTTACTCTCATTTTTATTTTCATGGAGTAAATGATTCTCTTTTGCAAAAGAAGCAGTTCTTCAATTATGTTCTGACTAGATGGCTGCTGATACAGGAGAGCATGGTTGTATTCTGTGCTGATGGTTTTGTGTTGTTCAAGACCCTGACTTAGCCTGTTTGTACCTCAGCCATGGCAAAAATAACCTGCAACTTACTTGGTATTTCTTTACAGTTTCTGATATGCCTTTGTGGAGTGGATTTGGGTGAGCCTCTGGGGTTTGGTGTTGTACATGAGTTTGCATGAAGTTTGCTATGCTTCTCAGTTCTGTGTTAGCAAAACAAGCGGCACAGCTTTGGCTGTGATGTATGTGTTAAGGTTTGGAGCTGTAGCTTCCGTAGGGAAGAACTGGAAAAAGTTGAGGTTGAGAGAGATAAAACGGTTTGATGTTACCTTGAAGCTGATGTGAAACTCGCTTGGTTTTCTCCCAGGCTTTGCTTTAATTTGGTCTGAAATTGTCACTCCTTTCAGTTGCAGTTCTGGTTATGAGGTGTGAAATGGATCTAGGGTGTGAGGTATGAGATGCCTGAGGATCCTGTGGGGCTCCCCCCACTTCTCTCTGTAGTTCGAGAAGAGTTGTAAGTTACTTACAGGTGCAGCTGAGGATAGATCCTGCTGCTGAAGCGCACTTCTGGAGCTGCAGGAGCTGTGTCCTGCTGCTTGGTCCCGTCACCCTTGTCTGGCTTTGCCTCTTGCTCAGGCTCTTACCGAGGAGCTCACTTCTGGCAATGCAGCTGCTCTGAAGCTGGAATCTGGGTCAGTGTGTCACACCCACTGCAGGCAGGACCTAAACTACCTTGTGCAAGAGCTGCAAACAAGACTTGGAGGTTTATGTTGGCAGAATGCTCAAGCATTCGAGTTTGGTCGAATTGTGTCTTGCCAAAAGCTCAAGCAACCTAGAGAAGAAGTTGAGCTGCTGCAGGTCTGGAGTTCTGTCAGGTTTGTTCTGGCAGGAGGAAGGCTGTTGGGGATCAGTCCTCATGAAGGTATGGAGCTGGTGCAGGAATTGCCTTTCCATACAAAGCAGGGCAGTTATCAAGTTTTCCCGTGCGTCTTTCTGATAACATTAATAGACTATGGGTTGCTTTCCAGTATTGTAAAGTTTGCAGCGCTGCTGCCTCCATTCAGGTGGCATGGATTGAGGCTTTGAATTCTTGTGCGGACCAAACAGGAATCCATCAAAAAGAGGTACTTTCTTTTCACCTCTTTTGCTCCAGGTCTGGGCAGGAGTTTCCTCCTTTTGCTGTGGTCTTGCAATTTGAAATGGTGGGCTCCTAAATGCTGTTCTTTCTATTCTGGCAGAGTGAACCCAAAGTAGTTTAGTGTAGATCCAAGTCACAGTGGAGCTGCTGGGAAGCAGCACTCCAGGTCAAATGCTTTTTAAATTGCTTTTTTCATACTTCTATAGCCTTGCAGTGAACGTGGTGAAGACAGCAAACATAGCTATTGTGTCATGCAGCAAACTGAACCCCCTGGTTCTGTCTCAGTAGTGGTACTCTGATTTGTGTGGCTTTAGGATGAGTTTATCTTCCCTATTCAGTGACACATTGAATTTGAGGAGGGAGGCAGTTGGGTATTGATTCTGGATTCAGTCAGAACTAGGCTTTGCATGTTGTCTACCTTGCTTGAGGCAATGATGAACTGTTTTAATTTCCTCCAGATTTATTGCTCTTAAATCTAGACACTTGTTCTGCTTTTAAATGCTGTTTGTGACTGACTAATTGGGCTGCAGTTTGAAGGATTTTATGGGTAACTGCGCTACATGGATGTTCTGAGGGAGAACTTTAGGTTACTTTAATGAGGTACATGTGCTGCTTGGTTTCAAGTAGAGGAGAACGTGGAATTCTGGAGGAGCCTCGTGGAGTGTAACATTTGTTAAAGATAATTTTTCAACTCCCAGGCGCTGTAGCTCATCCACTTGGCTGGTGGGTACTCAGTGTGCCTGCATGGGGACGTTGCATCTCTGTTCCTCTTCCTCAGATCTTCCCTCTGCTTACTTAGACTGTAGGAAGGATTTACAAACCTCAAAGCCATTTGGAGCTGAAAATGGAGTGAACTGAATAGATGAATAATTTGGGGGAAAAGGTGCTAGTTTGAAATTGTTGCTGTAATCTTCCAGGCCTTTCAAAGTGCCCTGAGCATCCCCACAACGATCTGCAAATGCACAGATTTATACTCTTTTTGTCTAAATGCTGTTATCTGATTCTCTGGAATAATGGCAGAGAAAGTTTTCAGCTGTGCTTGGGAGGCATAACCCTGCTCTAAAGCTGGTGAGATGGAATTGCCTATCTCTGTACTGCCTTGATGCAGTGCAGAAGTTTGTCTTTTGTTCTGCTAAGAAGCTTTTGCTAATGCTGGATCCATGAGAATCTGGAGGTAAATTGGAGTGTAATTACTTGGCTTACTGAGAAAGGAAGCAGACGGAAATAGAAGAATCTGCCCTCTATGTTCCAGCCTAATTAATGAAAGAAATGCCATTTCAAATAAACACAGGAGGTTTCCATTAATATTGGTAGTTAAATACTGAGTTAAGAGTAAATTTCAAGGATTCTTTCCCTAGCAGGATTCTTAGCTTATGTATGGGAAATGCCTCAGAAATACGAAGCGCGGCAGAAGTTTATTCAGGCACGTCTATAATCTGCATTTTGTTGGGTTTGGTTTAGCTTTGTAATTTTATTGTCAGTTGAGGAGCAGATTTTTTCTCTCAAGCTAAAATTGATTTTCAGACTTGCAGTAGACCTGGGCAAAGCCCACAGGCTTTCCTAGTGTATTAGTCCTGATGGGAGCCTGCAGCCTGGGCCTGGGCTGTGCTTCCTAAGGCAGAAGTTCCCGGGTATGCATTTCTCACCCCTTTTGGCAAGGAGCAGAGGGAGGTAAAAACTTGCTAAAAGGCCCTGAATCCTCATTTCTTGTGTTGCTGCTTGGCTGTGGCATTGAGTGAGACGGGTGTGTCACTGCAGGCCATGGAGAGGGTGCGCTGCCTCTTCCCACTCCATTAGCACCTGACTTGGCTTTACCTCCCTGAGAATGGGCATAAACCCAACCTGGTTGTCAGTTTAATCAAGGGCAGTAAGGTAAATGACCAAGTTTAATGCCTTTGTTCAGGTTTTCAAGGGCTGCTTGAAGTAGCTGTTTTGCCCACACTTGCGGGGAAGGCAGCTGATGCCAGTGCTTTGGGATGTGATGGAGCTCCAGGTACAGAGAAGTGGCTAGGTTGGGATGAGGCACTGTTGGAATGTTGGGCAGTGGCTATGAGGGAGGACCCGGGGGGAGATACATGGTAACGTGCTGGAACGTTCTGTGGCTGTTGCCAGGGAGGACCCCGTGGTAGATACATGGTAACCTGCTGGAACGTTCCATAGCTGTTGCCAGGGAGGAGCCGGTGGTAGATGCCCAGTAACTTGCCGGAACATTGGGCAGTTGTGGCTGGGAGGACTCGGTGGGAGCTGCATGGCAGTTTGCTGGCTCCTCGGTTGCAGTGAAGGAAGGCGCATCGCCTTGGCTGGCCGGAACCATGTCCAGGTAATGAGATCTTCATGCGCTGCCCGAGGCTGAGCACTCTTAGCGTGGTCAAACCTCTGTTTTGGTAGTTATCATTGAAAGGGCAGGGGAGGTTTAAGTGTGTGTGGATCAACAGACATGGGTTTTCAAGGGGAATTGCCCGGTAGGGCAGGGAGACCGAAGGCTGAACAGTTTGGGTGTTGAAACAAGATTTGTTGTCATTACTCCTCAGTGGTGTTCCACAGTGGTGTTGGGCTTCGAGTGTGCTCTGGCACAGAGGGTTGTCATGAAAACTGGAGGACAAGGGTGGTTTGAAAGTTATGGGTTTATGATTTAAAAACCTTGCTTAAGGTCTGTCATGTCTCTTTAGCTTTCTAAAGTATGAAACCAGTCCATTGGTTGCCTGATAGCAACTTCTCATCGGGGTAGAATGCACTCAGAACTTCTTCCCCAAAGAATGAGCTACAGTTTTCAACATTGAAATTACTAATTTGTTATATATTAATGCTTTTTTATGCTTGGTGCTGGAAATGACATCTTCTTTATGTCTTCCATTAGCTGAGCTATTTAGATGTGCCTCATTTAGATCTTCTCATTATATTGCCTCCTTTTTTCCTCTCAATATCTGGGACTTAATAGACTTCCTTGCTTTGCTGTCTGTTGTCCTTAGATGGTCTCCTGCACGGGTATGTAATTCACTGTCCTTATGTAGTATAATGAGTTGTGTAACTTGATTTTCTTAATTACTAACAGTGGTTTTACTGGTGTTACAAGTGCAGTGGTGTTTGTTGGCTGTGTTGGTTAGATTACGAGTTTGTAGGTTCAGAGTTCTGTAATAAAAGGGCAATTTGATTGAAGAACACTGGTAACCCTCTATCCATCTTCAGGTGTTTACAAACTCCAGATACACAGCAGCCAACAAGCTTGCTTGTTGTTTGGGGAAGAGAGACTGGGTTGTTACCAGCTTGCCTCCTAGAAGAGTTTCATGCACTCAGACTTAGCCTCTAACAGCTTCAGATGTTTGAAACTCTCCTTTCTGCATCATGAGGCAGTGGTTTGAGATGGTGGCTTTGGCCTCCTGCTTGCAAAGTCTACAGCTGCATGCTTCTAAAGCGCAGCCATATAACCAGAGTCATCTCCCTGATCATTTTGTACCGTGGCACCACAAATCATCCTGTTTGGCACAGGAGAAGAACAAATGGCCATGGTGGGGGCTCAGCAGCTCTCCAAGTGGGTACTGCTGTGAGATTTCCTCTTGCTTCAAACTGTGGCCAGTGCTTTGTTTGTTGTGTGAAATTTTGATGGCTGTGCTTCTTCCTCCTTCAGCAGGGTGTGATGCTGGTGCCAGCTTGTCCCTGCCACCAGTGCATGCAGGCCACTGCGTGTATTTGCTGCCTGAGATGGCAGCAGGTTGCATGGTGCACTCAGGAGGGTACTTCCATGTGTCTTCTCAGCCCCTTCCAGCAACAACTTGGGGAGTTGCTGTGGGTGCTGTATATCCTCTTCTCGCAAGGTTATTTTTGCTGCCTGTGCTTTCCATGCAGTGGTTTTGTCTGCCAGATTTTGAGCATCTCCTTTCTTTGGTTTTGCTGTAGGCGTGTGTTGCAAAGGGCATTTCCCTTCATCTTTTTGAATTTCCATTGTGTGGCTTCGAGGCCTTTGGGGCAAAAAAGCCAGCAGGGTTCTTTTTTGTGGGGTTGATGATAGAAAGCTGCATCTTTTGGAGAAGCAGGTCATTCAAATGTGGTTCTGCCAGCTGTATGCAGTGTAATGACGTGGTAGTTGGGCATATGTTTTTGGGGAGGAGTTTACCTTTAGACCTGGTGCCTTCTTTAAATGGCTCTGAAGGTGCATATGTTCTGGTTTATTGAAGAAACTGAGAGTCCCAGAGAGCGTATAAAGTTTGTTCAGCAAGTTTAAAGATGGCTCTAGTGTTACTGTATAAACACAGTGAGTCCTCTGCCATAAATTCTGCTGTGGTTTTACTGTTCAGATCCGGATTGATAACAGAGGTTTTAAAGCAAACCAGCAGGATGAGTTTGCTCTACATCTGCAGTGCTGTGCCCTGGGTACAGGATTTGGCTCCAGCGCTGGTGCCTACAGGCACGTTTGTTTCCACTCATAGTCCCTACCTTTAGTCAAGGTTACCCCTGACTCAAAAGCAGAGGAGAATGAGTTGGTGTTACCTGCTTCTTCAAGATCAGTAGCAGGGGAGCAGCGGGGAAGTACTTGGAAGTTCCAAGGCTTTCCCTGGAGGAAGGATTCCCAGCCCTGGAAGTCCTTTAGCAAGCACGAGTCCTTGATCTCCACTGGGTTTCTTGGGCTTTTTCTGTGCCCTACAAAGGTTTCAATCAGCAGGTGTAGGATTTCAGTCACTGAAGTGTCTTGGTTGACATCAGTGTTAGAGGGAAGAGTCTCATGTAAAAGTCATTGCAATGAAAAGCTCAGCTCTTTGTGTCCATTGAGATCATCCCTCTGGAGACAAGCTTAGTGTTTCCGTGCTGTGCTTGCAGTTTAGAAGGTTTTCATAATATTTCGGGTTGTTTCTCTCTCTTACAAAGAAACTGAATGTGTCCAGCTGAGAAAAACACCTTCATTCTTCTTGTCAAGAACTAATGGGGAGCTTAGATTCTTTCTGCAGAATCATCCTTTTCAGTATTAACAGTGAAGAGAGAAGGTTCGTTCATATCGTCACCATCCACACTGCTGCACGGCAGAGCCGTGAGTGAAGAATGCTTTCAGTGTTCTTGGAATAGTTGGATTCTGCTGTGAGATAGTCCTCAGTGCTGCTGGCGAGCTTCTGGTGGCACTGTTTTAGTGAGGCTGTCTCCTGGAAACCCCATCAGGAAGGTTGCCGCTGCAGCCCTGCGCTTGTCCCACTGCCTTGCTTGGCCTCTTGTCCCCTCTGATACTCCGAGCCGGGTAAGAGGGAAGAGTAGTAAATCCTGGCACTGGTTATCCAAAATACATTAGAGCTGCCGTGTGCAAAGGGATTCTTTTCTCCCCAAACTTCCTCTGTGGCTTTGGTGCCCCATTCCTGGAGCAGCCTGCTGTAGTGGAAGGTGGCCCTGCCTGCGGCAGGGGTTGGAACTGGATGAGTTTTAAGGTCCCTTCCAACCCAAACTGTTCCATGATTCCATGAAGCATTACCAGGGGTAGGTGTTAAGATGTTCCTTAGAATAAAGAGATGGGATTAAACATGGAAAAATCTATTGTTCTTTGCTGTCTCTGTATTCCAGAGTTGCAGTTTGTACTGGAGCAGGTAGTATTTTAATTTATTGGTTAAACTTTGCATGAAGTGGTTTTTGATCCCCCACTTTGTTGTAGCAGGCATTTTGACTGTTTACTCACAGTTCCTTGCATAAAAATTGGAATTGCTGGAGATGATCTTGAGGAAGAGATGGGAGAAACCCTTGCTTTGACTTTTACTGGGCTTTTTCCCCTGATGGTGGATAAAGCTGCAAAGCTTGGGAAGGCATCCCTGGAGCAGATGGTGCTGGCATGGATCCTCCTCAGCATGGAATTCAAGCTCCTTTCCCTGAGCCAGATCCTCAGGAGCAGCCGTGCTGCTGTGGAGCCTGACTCGGTGCTTCCTGCTCGGGTGAACTCTCGTGGCATTTCCAGACCCTGTTTAAAAATAGCTCAACGTTCTCAGTGAGACAGTGCTGGAATGAAGGTTTGGGGATGGTTCCTGTGTGTGTCCCACTTCTCCACCAGCCGCTTCTCTTTTCCTTTCAGCTCTTGGCCATGCTCAGCTGCATTTGGTGGCCCTGCCTTGGCGGGGGGGTGGATTGGATGATCTCCACAGCTCCCTTCCTACCCTAATGACTTTGTGTTTTCCTGGTAAACAATGCTTTTCTTCAGCTTTTTGGAGGAAGCCTTTGGCAAATGGATGCCTGGAGCTCATCAGCTCCTGTGGTTTGTCTCGGGGATGGGAGATGCTGTTTCCTCCTCTTGTATTTTCTGCAAAACATTTGTGTAGTAACTTGTTCTTGTGGGTGTCTCTGAAGCCTGTTTCATATCTTCAAATGCTGACCCTGGAACGGAGCAAATGGTTTTCTGCATGGCGCAGTTGGAGATCCCTTTGGGGCAAGGGCACCCTGAAGGGGAGAGCATTGGTTCCAGCATCACCTTTAGGGGTATTCAGGGGCAGGGCTGCGGTTGAGGAGGCAGGAGGCTGGTGCTCGAGGGTCGGGGAGCGCGAGGGACTGTCATTTTCTCCATGCAGTTCCTTTAGGTGTGTGCTGGGGAAGGGCTTTGACCTGCAGCCCATTGCTTTGGGACGGCTCCGACAGGAGAGGAGCTCTGAAGAATTCTGAAATCTTCTCTAAAATTTCACTTCCAAACTGTTCATTTGCCTTGGAAACAATTATCATAATTATTATTATAGGTGTTGAGTCTTTCCCACTTAGTGTGAGGTTGGGTTTTCTTGCAGAGGCAGGTAGCTGATGTCTCTCTGGAGATGGGCGACTTGTGTGCACACTCGCTGGTTAATGCACTGATAGAACCATTCCTCTGTTTTGTGTTTCCTAACGCAGAGCATCTGGAGTACTTCTTGGCTGGTTTGAGATCAGTTTAAACCCATCCATGCTTTGCTTGTGATTTACAGCTCATGTTTTGGCTTAGTGTGGCTGCACCTTTTATTCCTTACAAGCCCCGTGCTGCCCTCTCCTGATAGCTTGAGCATATTGGATGTGCTGCTGCTGCTCTTCTGACGTGGAGGATGTTTTTGTAGTTACATTTGCAAGTCAAATGCCATGAAATCGTTTTGCTTTAAGGGTTTGCCTTCAAAGCTTCCATCACAACTTAGGAAGGTCCATTTAAAAACCGTTCATTTCATCCTGAATTGTGCTGCTGGTTTCTTTTTTCCTCTGTGCATTGGGAAGTGAATGGAGCAATTTTGCTTTTCACCTGGAAAGATGCTTTGAAATCACGCATCTGTGTTTCCTTTAAGACTTGTCTGACCCTTCATTTCGTCTGTGTTCACTGCAAATACAAACTGTAATGAAGTTACCTTTAAAAAAAACCCCTATTTTATAACTCTTCTGTGTAGCACATGGATAAAAAAAGAATATTGGTCAGAGCTGTTGTATTTGAACCTAAATAGTCCCTCTCTTGCCAGAGAGGGACTCTTCATCAGTGCCTGTAGCAGTAGGCAAAGGGGTAATGGGTTTAAACTGAAACGGGAAGCTCAGGGTAGATATAAGGCAGAAGCTCTTCCCTGTGAGGGTGCTGAGCGCTGGCACAGGGTGCCCAGAGAAGCTGTGGCTGCCCCATCCCTGGCAGTGCTCAATCCAGGTTGGACACAGGGGCTTGGAGCACTCTGCTCCAGTGGAAGGGGTCCCTGCCCCTGGCAGGGGTTGGAACTGGAGGAGCTTTAAGGTCCCTTCCACCCCAGAGCAGTCTGGGATTCTCTGATACAGGAAAGGATGAGGCATTCTGCCTCTGAGGGGCACTAGTTCCACATCCACACGCTGAATAGATGCTGAAGGTAGTGAGAAGTTTGTTGTTGGTGACCCCTGCTCCGTTGAAACACAGCTTCATATGATGAATGGAGGGGACAGTGTTCAGGCTGTGATCTACATTTAGGCTCTGTCTGATCTTGCAGATGATGCTGCTATCAGGAGGCCCCTGATACTTGACCCTTCTTAGGGCCCTGCTAGCAAATAGACTGTTTTTTTTTGTTAAAGCTCATCCATTTTGGAATAGATATTACTTACAAATGCTTTCTTGGGGGGACAGGGGAGGGAAATGAAAAATGTATCCCTGCCTCTGTGACATTCATTAAAGGAAGTAGAGAGAACCTGACTTTTTTAACCAGCATGTTTTCTTCTGCCCCTCTTCTTTCCTTCTCTCTCCCTTTTTGCTTCCCCTCCAGGCCCTCCCATTGCAGGAGAAAAATGGGGTCGGAAGTGCCGAGCCCGCAGAACCCTGGCTGCAAGATCATGACCTTTCGTCCTACCCTTGAGGAGTTCCGGGACTTTGGGAAGTACATTGCGTACATGGAATCACAAGGAGCTCACCGAGCAGGGCTCGCCAAGGTGAGTTGCCCTAGCTGAGGTAGTTGAAAGCCTCCTGAAGGCTGCCTTCCCGGGGCTCTGCTTCATGTAGGATGGCTATGAAGTTACATCCCTCAAGCAGTTCCTACTTTGATGGCGTCAAGCAGAGCTTGTTCCTGAAAATCAGACTTGCAACCTCTGTCTTGGTTTACCAAGAGAGGAAAGGCAGAAGAGTTCCAGGTTGCCTGAGAGTTAAAGAAGGGTTTACTTGCAGGATGGCTTTTCCTGATCCCTGAATGGAAAATGGCGCATATCCAGCCCCTGCAGCAATGGGTTAAGGGTATTTCTGTTGCTGAGGATACTGATAGCAGTAGCCATGGTCCTCCAGGGCTGGAGGTGGGAGGTTTTTAGTTCCCCCAGAGGGTAGGGTAAGGGATCAAGCTTTTGATGTCTGCTAGGTTTGTATGGGGAAGATGTAAATCATATCTACATGAATGGGTGCAGCTTTTTCCTCTTAACTCTCTCATGTTCTGGGCTGCCACCTTAGGCTGACTTGAATCTAGACCTGTAAATGTGTCCTCTGTGTGTGTGTGATGCCCTAACAAGTGTCTGAAAGCCTTTTTGACCTTCAGGAAGCAGTTCTCCAGCCAGCTCTGAGCCATCTCTCTCCTTCCTTCCCATCTACATCTTTACACTGGTAAAGCTTTCTGAGAACTCCTCATGTGAAGTTTCTCAGTTCCAGTGCTTGACATACAACTGCTTGCAAAAAATCAGGACTAACTGATGAGAAAGAGTATTTTTGTGGCCGAGCCATGTTGCTCCATAGGCTGCGGGAGATGAGTTGTTCTGACAAGGTAGTTGTTACAAATGGTATTTAGCAGAGCTTAATAAAGCACAGCAGAGGAATAAAGCTGTTAGGCATGAAATAATTTCATTTTTTCTAACCCATAGGTCAATTACTGTTTATGTTACAGTTCTAAGTAGAGCTGAGTATTGATAAAAGCTCTCTGTGAAATGTTTCCTTGTCCTCTCAAGTGTGCCGGCAATTACATTCCAGGAGCCTGCCAGGGTAGATAATTTTAATGATGGGTTTTGGTAAGTTCCAGATGTTGGAAAGAAATTGCTCTTCTTGTAGGACTAAATCTGAGCATTTCAAGGTAATTTTTGTCTTCTCTGTCTCTTGCAACTGCATTTTGGAGCCTTGTGATGCCCACAAAATCAGACACTTGTCCTCCAGCTCCCGTAACTGGTTTTGGCTGATCCTTCCACCGGATTAGATTGCAGACATTGTACTTTGTCATTGCACATGCCTGCTGAATGTCCCAGTGATTGTTCTCTGATCTTGAGCCTAGAATTGTTGGCAGCTCTTCTGTTTAAAATTACAGCTTTTTCTTCCAGATTTGGGACTGCTTTGCAGCAGGGTGGTTGCTTTTTGTGCAGCCTCTGAGCGTGGGGAAGGAGTTCTGGACGTGTTCCCCATGGTTTCCTTTTGTTCTTCTCTAGCCCTTACCCCTTTTCATTGAAGGAGTTGGTCCCTGATATGCCACCTACGAATACAGAAACATCAATTAACAATGCAACAGGAATTTGGCCTTTCTAGTTAAATAAAACCCTAACCAAACCAAAAGTGCTGCCCCCTCAAGAAAACCTTCAGGTAAGAGATCTTCTAGATGGAGTAGTTGTTTACACTACTGTCAAAGGTTATGGACTTCTAGAGATGCAGCGTGCTGCTGGAGTCTTCGTGCAGCTTTGTGGAATGGTAGGTGAGCAAGGAATTCCATCTGGAGGGGAAGCCTGTGCAGTCCTTCCGGCATGCAGCACGCTTCCTTGGTATAACTCAGTCTCTTTTTCTCCTCACTGCCTATCTTGTGCGACTCTTCTGCTAGCAGGCAGGCTGGCAGCCCTCTACGTCAGCCAGTCCTGTGCCTCAGCAGATGCAGAACAGTTGGCTTGTCATATGTGCTGGTTATTTGAGCTGCTGCTGTTACCTGATAACCTGCAGCAGTGGGATGAAATCCTGTCCACTCCCACAGCTTTTTCTTCAGTAGACTTACGTTTGCCTGTTGTGAACATCAAATAATTTTGTTGTTTGTTTCCCTCTCCAATTCCAGGTGATTCCTCCCAAAGAATGGAAGCCTCGGAAAACCTATGATGACATAGATGACATGATTATCCCAGCTCCTATTCAGCAGGTTGTTACTGGGCAGTCGGGGTTGTTCACCCAGTATAATATACAGAAGAAACCCATGACTGTGGGAGAGTACCGGCGTCTGGCGAACAGTGAGAAGTATGTTGGTGTCAGGTGATGGGGAGGAGTTGTGTGGAAAGCCTCTCTTTCTAGAAACAGGCTGAAAAGCAAATGCAGCCCTGTTAAAGAGGAAGCATTTGGGGGGAAACTGCTTTCTCTTGGAAGTTTATATCCGGAATCTCAAATAAGTTTGGAACTTGGTGGCTTTTGGTGTAGTTTGAATCTGCCTGCAAGGAATGACTTTTCAGTCATTTATCTGTGATGAGCATCCTGCAGGGGTTCTTGCATCCTCATCTTTTCTGTGTCCTTCCCAGGTACTGTACTCCACGCCATCAAGATTTTGAAGACTTAGAGCGCAAATACTGGAAGAATCTCACATTTGTCTCCCCTATTTATGGGGCTGATATCAGCGGTTCACTGTATGATGCCGTAAGTGGAATGTTCCTCATTTGTTTTAGATGCGGACACTGACTTCCTGACTGCTTTTCTCTTGGGAACAGAATTTGTTTTGTTTAGCAACCTTGAAAAAGCTGATATCTTTATTTTTCCCACATCACCAAGGGGTGACTAAACTTCCCACCTTGATCCCGATCTTTATCATACTAGGGTTTTATTCCCCTTTGTGTTTAAAGGGAATAAAATGTGTCAGGGAAAGTGTCAGAACCAGACACAAATGAAGGCGTTAGGAGAAGCAGCTTTTGCAGTGGATTGAACATACATTGTGCTTCCTTAAGTTCCTATAAGCAGATATTAAAGAATGGAATTACCAGTCACACCTGAAGAATGAAGAATGTTCGCTGTTGGTGCAGGCATTGAGGTGTGAGTTTCATGGAAGACGTTCTCCTTCTGCATCACCTCACTTTGCATCTTGCTTTTCAACTGGTTCCTTTCTTCAGCCATTTCCTCCGTGTCCCTCTTCAGGTTAATTTAGACAGCTTCAAGACTGAGCAGCTTGAGTTTCACTGTCTTGCAGTTACTCCGGCCAGCAGGACGATGCTGGGATTGCTCACATACCTATCAGTTACTTGCTTGCATATTAAGTATGCTGGGGAAAAGGGGTGTGAAGGAGACTCGTCGTTTCCTTTTGGAGATTGTATTCCTTTTCAGGCAATCTCAAGGTTAAAGATTTGGCAGAGGCTTCTGCCACTTTGGCCACATTGAAGTTAAGTGTTTCTCATCAGTTAATACGTGTTCATCAAGTGAAGAACATCTGGATGGACTGTGTCATTGAGAGAAGTGTCTTTTACCTCTACTTTATCTTGTGGTTATTAGTAGAATGGTTACTTAATGGTAGGATATCACATAGTGCAAGTGCCTCTTTAGAGAGTGAGAAGCGAGCAATCATCCCCTTGCCACAGAGTGCTGGTAGCACATCCTTTTCCTGGTTATTGCTGAGCATTAAAAGTAGGCTTTCTGGAAGCAGGTGGGTTTAAATTAGTGTGGATGACACCAGGATATCCCTATTTTAAAGCACTGAAAGGAAGCTGTGGCTGTTTTTCAGTTATAGCAAATCCTGGTATGTTCCAGTACAAAACATTTCTTTTGAATTACAGGATGTGGAAGAATGGAATATTGGCAATCTGAATACCCTCTTAGATATGGTGGAACATGAGTGTGGCATTATCATAGAAGGTGTAAACACTCCCTACCTCTACTTTGGGATGTGGAAGACAACCTTTGCTTGGCATACCGAGGACATGGATCTCTACAGCATCAACTACTTGCATTTTGGGGAGCCAAAATCCTGGTAAGTAATAGAGTACTAAGCAGATGGTGATTATGTGCCTTTACCCTCTACTTAGGGACTGCTGCAGTATCTCTTTTTTCAAGTCTTGCCTATTTCCATTAATCTGATCTCTCACTTCCCATTTTTCTCATTTCCTGTTCTGCAGTTGAAGGGAACTTTACTTCCTTTCCTGCTGACTTGCTCTGAGGCCAAATTCCCATCTGTCTAGAAAGGAGCAGAATTAGGGAGACTTTTTGACTTTACATTTAAAACCAGATTTCAACAGCTTGGGGGTTTTTGCAAAGAAATGCGCCAGAGAGCACTTGCACTAATGTGGGAGAGCAAATGGTGATGGGAATATGTGGATGCTTCAGGTGCACTTCAGTAGTGAAAGTCTATTGTTCTGCCTGGTGCTGGAGGCAGGAAACATCTGTTAATTTGAAACTTCTTCCAGGATTGAAATGTGCTTACAACTCCCGAGGACAAGGTGAGTCAAAGGGTTACTTTTTTAAGGTCAGTTCTTAGAGCACTGGGAAGAGTTTTTATCCCTCTTGATGCATCGACTGGTTTGAAAGGACTTTTCACAAAAGCAGTCAATAGGTAAGGGTGAAGTGAGGAACCTGGGGAATTTGGAGTAAGTTCCCAAGAGCTGGTGGTGTTCTTTCTCAAGCCTCCTACTTAAAAACATAACCACAGAGACTTAGCAACCCAGAAGAGCTTTGCTGAAGATCTTGATGTGACTAATAAATATTGACATTTACGTGCAAATTGGAGCTTAAATGTCACTGGGAAGCTGCTGTCGTTCTGCCCTGGCAGAGGCAGACAAGATCCTTCCATGTCCCTGCAGTATGAGTCCCCAGTGACACCAGGTGTCTCCAGGCTCTTACTTAGTGCCTGTGGGCATATAAAAGCTATCGGCAGCAAAGAGACTGTAATGAATGGATGTGGTGTTCTTTTACAGTCTAGAAGAGGAGGGGCTGAATCTGCCTGTTCAGCTCTAGTCTTCGTGTGAGCTTTAACGATCTTTCCAGCACGTCAAAAAATCACTTCCCCGGTAGATCTGAATCTTAGTCTCCCTCTCTCAAGCAGATGCACAAGGATTTTGCAGAATCTCTTGTGATATGTCTGTTAAACGAGCGTGATCTCCAGAAACATCTCTGGAGTAGGAACAAAATGTGCCACGCTCTCTCTTTAGGAACTCTCAGGTTTTCCCTTCATTTTCACAACTGGTTCATTCAAAGGCGGTTTTATTCAGTCCCCATCTCCAGTAGATGGTGCCAGCAGCACACGAGAAGCACATCCTCTCCTTCGCCCTGGTGACCACCGGCAATGCCAGTGTCATCTTTGATGTGGTGGTTTCAGCACACAAGGGTTTGCTGCTGTAAGAGTTGTGTGAGCAACTGACCTGAGGTTTCTGGGAGGGTCGTGCCACTGTGGCTGTGTCCGACTGCTCTTTTCATACCTGCCTCTTAATCAGTCCTGCCTCATGTGTCTTCTGCTTGCTTTTTGTTCTGATCTCACAATAGAGGGTTATTGCTTTCAGAAAGTAGAAATAAGAACAGATCGGCTTGAGAAGCGAAGCTGATCCCAGCATGAAGATAATGGCTGTTCCCCAAACCCGTACTATGAGCAGAAGTTAGAGAACAGATACTTCATGCATACTTCATTTTGGATTTCTACCTGACCTAAGCTGGTTTTCTTGTTGCGTGTGTCTTAGGAACTTCATGCTCTTGTTTGGTATATGTGGATATCCTCATACTGTGTATGTCATAAAGGTGGTACTCAAACTCAGTGCCTGAAACTGTTGCCTCATCTTTACTAAAGAGTGTTTTTTCCTTATGTTAGCTGTTGTTTCTGTAGGAAATATGGCGTGCATAGTAAAGAAATAAACCAAAGAAGTGTTCAGTCATTACTGCTTATAATTAGCATAGAGATCATAAAATTGTCTTGTAAAGGAGCTCTGGTGTTAGTGCTTAAAACTCAAAGCAGGAACATGCTCTGCACCTGCTTGGGTTTGGGTTTATGTTATTTGTTAAGTACTTTTCCCCCAGGGAGGGATTTTATCCCTGCTTGTGTAGTCCTTTTATAGTAACTAGTTCTATAAACCTTACACAGTTGGGGGAAGATGAGGATTTTGAGGACAGATCATGTTTTGGGCATAACACTTTCCCTTTCAATGGAGTGTTCTTATTACACAGATGACAGTGTATAACACAAACCTAAATATATTGTGACAAGATGCTGCTGCTGGTTTGGCAAGCCTCTCTGCTTTTCCCTCAAGCATAAGGCAAGAGTATGCCACTTGCCCAAGTCATATCTTCCATGTTTTTCACTATGACAACTCCTGTTAATGAGCTTTTAAGCTCTTCTGTGGCTTCTGAGGCGTAAAGCTGAATACTCCTTGGAGCAGATCTGGAACTTTCCAGGTACCCGAGCAATCGCCTGTCTTCTGGTTGTGGTTGCAGTCATTGCGGAGCTCAGCTGGGGGAGCTCTTGGACTTCAGTGATGAAATTCCAGTGGTGCAGGCTGCCTTTACCTCGGGATGGCTGAAATGGTTTGGTTTTCTGGCACCATCTCTGTGGAAATTTCCCAGCTTTCTTCAGCCTTTTTATAGTCTCTTTGACTCTAACAGTGATCATCTGAGAAGCACCTCAGGGGATAGCAGGAGTGTGGAGAGTTACAAAGTCTACCACTTTGGGTTGAGCTCTAAAATAGGAGGCAGAGTTATTGTTTGGCTGTCAAAGATATTTATGTAGTGAAACCGAGGACTCTGTAGTATTCTGCTTAAAATTGTGTGTTAAAACCATAACTCCTCTTCATGTCTCTTGTAAGTTATCTGAGGCTACTTTAACCCAGGCTGTGCATCCCAAGCCCTGCTTTTGCAGGCAGCGTGTAGGAGTGATAGAAGCCACCGGCTCGGCTTCCTTGTGATGGCAAGGTGAGAAGAGAATCTGGCTGATGGAGGTAGCTGAGTGGGTTCTACAAGAGTTTCATGTTCAGTTGCTGTGGAAGAGGTGCAGTACCTTCTTTGGGAGGTCTGCAGGAAATGTTCGGACCATGAGAAGCCACCTCAGTGGACAAAGACAAGCTGAGAAAGGAATCTGTCTCATGGGTCAGGGAGGGTAGTTACTGACATCGAATGAAAGGCACATATGGAATCCTGTCTTTGAAATTCTGGGTTACTGCTCTTACACAGCACATGCTTTGGGGACCGGGATTACCATTAAGACAAATGTCTGAAGATGACTTCTTTGTACAACCTAAGGAACATTTGCTTGGTCATACAGCTCTTTTGATTAATGTGTTGCTGTCACTGCAGAGAAGCCCTGCTGCCAACACTTTCTTGTACTGTTTCTTTCCATAAGCAGAGTAGAACAGGCTGCAGCAGTATGAGCTGTCTACACAGAGCTGTGTCACTGGGGGATGCGGGTTAAAAGCAGTGTTCAGCACTAAGTGAGGTACTTGAGCAGTAAAGGATCATCCAGTGATGAGGCAGAGGAAGGGGGGGTGATGTAAGTCTCATTAAAAGAGTTCTCTGTGCCTGCAGATTCAATTGCGTTTATTTCTGAAGTTCTTCCTCGTACTGAGAATGAGCACTGTTACAGCCACAATGGTTGGTGCTGCGCAGATACCCACACTACCACTTCCAGGTCACACTTGCCTCGCATCAAACATGGTCATCTTTTCTGATGTGCTGTTGCTCACACGTATGCAGCTGGTCCATGTTGTAGCCCCACTGTTGTTGGTTTGAGCTGGCAAATCAGCCTGACAGGCTGAAGAGGTCACACAGGAGGTGTGGGCACTTTACATCAAAGCTGTTGGGCTGCTCAGGCAGGGAGCTGCCAGCTTGAGGCTCCTGCTTGCGTGTTTCCCAAATGACAAAAGAGTGCCCCTCTCCCATTAGGAGTTTAATTACAACCTTTTCACAGCCTTTGTTTTTTCCAAACTTTGCATGTATTTAATTTTGCAGCCCTATATTAAACCTCTTGTGGTAGGAGCTTTTACTGTATCAATTATATGTATTATGTATAATTACCTTATACGTTCGTATGCCGAGAGCTAAAATAGAGCATATTGTCAAACGATGCTAAGAGAAGATTTTTATGACAGAAGCAGCAAAACTGAATGCCAAGCCTCATACTTCACAGTTATTATGGCATTTTATTGAGGAGCGTATGTGTCTCAGCCCTTGCAGTTTCTGAAGTGTATTTTTAAACCCTGCCATACCTCATGGTGGCTTTGTTTCATCTCTATCAACGTGTGCAATACCCACCTGAGGGGCTTCCTGTGGGAGGGAAGTGCTGAAGGAAGCGTTAAATCTCACTAATGGGAGTGTGATGGATGCACTTTGGAGGTGGAACGTCTCTCTCTTGTTTTGTCAACACCGTAACACCTGCCTGGGTAAGAAGGTATTTTGTGGCTGATCTTGCTGTATAGCAACTATATTTAATGTACCTTCTGTAAGTACTAATGGGCTCTTACACTGCATTGGTTCAGAAGCTGCAGGTGTGAAACCAGAGTGACACTGGGGACAGTAATTGATTTTTACAAAATGTCCCTGTTTCCTTATCATGATGGATGTTTAATCCCCTTTAATTAAAGCAGGGAGCCAGCTTTAGCTTTTAAGTTATACAGTCTTGTCTCCAAAACATTCCCTTGCTGAAAGTGGATCATGCCTAATCTGTTTGCCTTTGCTATCACAAAGTGTGCTCTATGCCAAAACAGCAGTTTGTGTGGAATTAAGAACAGATTACCAAAGGTGTTTTAAAATGCTGAAAGCAGTGGTCAGAGCTACAGTTGCGTGTTAAGAAAGCACTTCTGGACTTCTGTCTAGTGAAAATCCTAAGTCTGCTTGCTTGAAAGTGCTCAGTGTTACTGGAAGGCTTTATTGGTTGAAGTACTATGGAATTCCTGCTTGCTTTCCTCCAGAAGGGTAAATCTGTCTGTAGGGATCAAGGGACACAAGTCCTTGGGAGGACTTGCTTGTCACATCTACAGTTAATAAACTTGTGGTATCTGTTGCTGATGGGAGACCAGGGAAATCTCCCATTTCCTACCAGGGTTAGGATGGGGAGATTGAAAGGAAGATGTGATTGCTCCCCTGGCAGAAGGTTGTGAAAGGAGCCCTCTTTATTCTTGGCTAGAAGCACACACCAAAGCAGCAGCAGATCTGAAGTGCTGAGGAGCTGGCTGCTGATTTCAATTGTCATTGTTGTCTTAGGGAGCATTACAGCTGTCTCAGAACTCTTGTCCTCTCTTCCCCTCAGGATAGAAAACGTTAATCCCTGGAAAACTATCTTGGAGAAAGAAAATGACCTAATACCATCCCGAAGCTTAACTCTTCCAGCTTGTCGTCGCCTTCCTTATTGCCATTTCCCCAGCATGGTATTCCGAACCATCCCTCTGCTTTGACACACTCTCACATACATTGCAGTTTGTTGGGAGCTGGATGTCATCTCATTTAAAGCAGATGGGCTTAATGTTTGATACTGGATTGTATGGCAGCAGGGGGGAAGGACACTTGGCCTTTGCATCATTTGCTACCTTCTATTCCATTCCCTCAGGGAGCCATTGTACAGGGTGCTTGAATTGATCAGATGTGATTCTAAGTGTTGATTATTGGGATCTCGGTAACCCTAGCTCCCTGGAGATCTTGTGAGTTCCTTAAAGTTAGATTAGCTGAAATCACAGAGGCGTTTTGCCCTCGAGGGGCTGAGGACTCTGAATTTGTCACACCAACTTTTTGTTTTGCTCCATATGGGTAATTCCCCCCCTCATTCCCCCCCCAAGTTTTACTTTTCCTATTTCTTGGCATTAGGGAATTCAAAGGAAGATTTTGTGGCCTTTCCTTCCTCGATGCTCAAGGTCTGCTTCAGCCTTCCATGTGAGACGTGTGAGTGAGGTGGTTTTGCTCTTAAATGAGTGCACACATTTGCTGTTTGTGTGTTCCACTCTGGCAGCAGAGATTTATGGGCTTGTTGGGGTGGCGTGGGGGAGAAAGGAGGGGCAGGGGAAGGCCATTGGGCCACGATGGGCTCCTTGCAGCTCACAAATTTCCTTCCTGCCTCTGCTATCCCATGTAATCTGTTTTACAGCCCTGCAGCTTTGGATGGGGAAAGAGGAGAATTTATGGTGATGGTTGATTTATGGATTAACTGCAACACCATTTGCTCTCAGGCAGCTTTGGCAAAACAAACCCCTTTTCTGATGATAAAAGGGGTAGAGGAAGGAACAGTGATACCCATTAAACGAAATAAAATGAAAGGGAGAGAGAAAGCATGGCCAAGCAGAACAGCTTTTCACTCTCCTACCCCTTCCAAAACTGTTATAGGTGAAAGCCACTTTGGAACAGGCTTTCTGCGTTGAGAATCCGTGTGCATGTTGATTTGCTCAGAGATTCATGAGAGGGGTGATATATTGAGATGCAGAGTTGCATCCCCTTGTAATTCCCCGCTAAATGAGAGCAGTGCAGCAGTGAGTTATTAATACAGCCTTTCGGCTTCTTACACCGCAGTCATTAGTTAATCAATACAAACCACTCTACTGCTGATACTGGGGCGAGGCTGCCCTCGGCTCTGAGCTGGGCTCTACCTCCTGGAGGTGGTGCTGTGGGTGAAGGATGATGGAAATGTGGTGGGAAAGGGAACAGTGCAGCCAGGCTGCTCTCTCGATCCCCGGGGTCAGCATATTGTACAAAGGGTGAAGGGGCTCTAACCTGTGTTATGTGGATTATCTTCCCCATCAGGTGCTTGCAATTGGAATAGTGGAGGTTTTTCTTTTTAATAGATTGTTGTTGTGTTTTGTTATGCTGTTGTAGGAAGATTATGGAAAGGTATTTTCTGTGATGCAGAGGAGGCAGTGTTGTGGGGAGGTAGGACTTGTGTTTGTCTTCTTCAACCCCATCTAACACTGAGAGGAAATGCCAGGAAGATCAAGCCGGACTCCTGGACTGATGGGGACTGAGGAGGGCTGTTTCTCTAAGAGATGAAATGAGCTCAGCAGCCAGCTGGATGCTCACACCCATTTTGTCTCCCTCCTCCTTTCGCTCAGCTCTGTGCTGTGTATGTGCTTCCTCCTCCAGAGTCCTCTTCCTGGACTAAATCCACAGCAAGGGGCATGGTATTAGTCTGTACTTCAGTGCCATTTTAGTTTGAGTCATGCATTTTATGTCCGTCTTTATGGGCCCCTTTAGTTGGTTTGCTGAAATGATAAACTCTTGGAGGTTGGGGTTCACCTGTGACTTGTGGTACCTAACTCAGCAAAGTGGAGATCTTCTGATCTGTGCATTGTAGCTTTCCATAATGATCTTGGAAGGTGGTAACGCTGCTGTGAGATCACATCCTCGTTTGCACAGCAGTGTCTTCAAGTGGGCTGCTACTCCACCGACACAGTGTTTAATGCATGTACTGCTGTTTCCGCCAGCACTAATAATTCATCACAGCTCAGTGGTCCCAGGCTGGATTGAGAGAAGCACGTCTTTGATCCAAGAAGGCTCTTGCTGCAACTCATTCTTGTGTTTTGAAAGTGTCTGCTCAAAGCTCAGGCCTGATTTGAAATGAAGATCTGTGGAAGTGTGACAGGATCACAGATTGGTTTTAATAACTGAGGCTTTTGAGCAGTGCACTCTGCCACTGAGACAAGATGGGAGGGAGATGTGTTTCCATGCTTCATATAACTCTTTCAGCCTGATCTGACTTGGGCCCTGGGGGAGAATGAGCTTGCAGATTCTGACTTGGCATGGCACTGAAAGCAGGGGCTGGAAGCACCAGAAGGAAGCACCAGTGGTGCTGCAGAGCTTTGTCTTTATTCACATTTTGTTAATGCTTTGGCAGAAATCAGCAGGGATTTTTTTCCTTTACTCAGCACAGAAAATTGAGATTGGGTGATGCCAAGTGCAGTACAAGTGTAGTTTAAAATAACAGAAGCCTATAGGAATGATGGTACTTAAATAGCGCTCTGCATCCTGCATCGTCTGAGTGCCACGCTGTTGTTAACTAGTTAATGTTCTAAGGGATATCTGTGCTGGGTTTCCATCAGCTCCATTTCTCGCTGCCCGATCAACATGACAAAGAGGACCGAGTAGAAGAAATAAAGGAAACTTTACACACTGTGCCACTGATCTTCATCACATCTTAGCTAAAACGCTTCTAGCTTTGATGCCAACAAGAATATAGGCCCTAGCTTCAAAGTAGTAGCTGTAGCTTGAAACGGTGCAGCTGGTTGGGTGAGGAGCTTTAACCCTTTGGAATTTGTTTTTCCTCCAGAGAAGAAGAGTGTCAGTGCATTGACATTGCAGTGGCATTGCGCTCCCAGCTCAAGGGGGTTCCTAATCCAAAACACCTTTCCTTGCTAGCAGGCAGATTCCTTTTGTTCTGCTGTAAGCAATTATCCTTAGGTTTTTCCAAAAGCAGTGAGCAGGAGTGTGCCCATTCCTCTGCCCTTTGAAGGAGGCCAGTTGGTACAAGGCAGGAACATCTGTGATCTCCCCTGGTTACCTTCTTTCTCCTTGTTGCTTGAGTTGCAGTGAGGTAATATAAGGTCTTTGAAGCCTATCTTCCCTTGCATTTAGATTTCTGCAGTATCCACTACAAAAAGCAAGCAGGAAGTAATAATGGTGCCAGTTTGGGGGAATAAATCTGATGTGAACAGGTTCTTCAAAACAAATACTACAGAGTGGCAAGGGGATGAATATTGTAGTCATTCATCTCTGTTGAATTGTGTAGTAATTATCTTCTTGGCCAAAGTGAATGAACAAATGATTTCATAATGTTTTTCCCCAAACACCTTTTCTTAGCAAAATGCCTCCTTCACGCTGCTCATTCACTGCATGCAGAAGCAGACTATGGCTTTATTTGTATGGGTGGAAGGAGAGTCACTCCAGTGTGATTTGTAATTGTGTGCTTTGTGCCTGGCGTTTGTTGCGATGAAGCTAACTGGACTGGTACATGGATACCCTTTCCAAGAGCAGATGGTTGTTCATATTAAGCTCTCTGCTTTAAAATAGCATTTAAAAATTGCAATATGGTTCTGGAAAAATCTCCTTTCTGTCTTCATTGAGGTTTGGGTTAATGAACCCCTAGGAAAGCAGCCAAGTGTTCGGTGGCTTTGTGTAAATCTGACAGGTACGATTTCAGGTGTACCTCTTAAACTCAGATCTTTAATACTGTTTCTAGCCCTGGCAACTTTAAGGATTAAAGAGCCTTTTAGCAGTGTGTGATTGGCATGAGTTAAGTTTGATTCTGATCTTCGAACAGTCAATCCATAAGGATTTGATCCCAACACCAGAGTAGCCGGAGAGAATTCTGCCCATCCTTACTGGGAAACGAATGGAGAGGTTGCAATTGCACAAACTGCGGTTTCTTGAGGGAAGAAGGAAATTCCTCATCTTGCTTTACTGTTCTGATAGCAGCAGTCCTGCTTGTTGGTTATTCGTGTTGTGCTCGGCAATGGGGTTGGCAACCAGGCAGCACAGAAAAGAGACCTTACCCAGTGAAATAAGCCCTGGGGTCCAAGTGCTGGGAATGCTCACTGTGAGCCAGGCCCTTTCTGGGCAGGTTTGGTCCTGATCTTCTTCCTGTGCTGCTTCCCAAAGGTTGTATTTGAGCAGCTGCCTGCAGAGCTCATTTTCCTCCGAGCTTTAGAAGATGGGTTGATTTGGTGCCTTGTGTGGTTGTAATCTTGTTCTGTCATTACCTATTTACTCCTTATTATGGCTTTTTGAGCAGATACTCCCCAGCCTCTGTGTTTATCTTTCTTCCTATGTGCATTTCACTAAAAATGTCGTTATTTGAAATCATTGACACTGCTGGTTAAAGATACTGAATTCCAGCATCCATTGTCCTGTGAAATGATCCATTAAAGATAAAACTGCACACACTCGATAAAGGTTCTTTCTGAGGAACAAGGAGCGGAGCTCTCTGATCCATGTGTGATCTTATCTTCAGAGCATGTGTTTGCATTCTAGATGTAAAGGAGCCACAAAAGAAGGGGACAGAGGAGAGAGGCCAGAGATTCTCCTTTCCAAATAGTGCTCTTGAGGAGGGAAATTGAATACTTACAGCGAATTCACCCTGGGATAACCTCAGATATTGATGAGAAGAAGAAAGGGAGTTAATTTCTGTCTTAACAAACTGGGAGGGGGAGACGGATCAAGGGAGGTTGAATAGGGAGGAATAGCGAAGTGACCATGAAAGGGAGGGAGGTGACAGCAATATCGACAAAGGACCAATCCATTCCTGTTGAAATGCCTTTTTTGTTCATGCTGGCTGCAAACCAGCTTAAAAACCATGTGGAAAGACCTACTTCTGTTGCTCTGAGCTTCCCTTTGACACCGTGAGGAGGTGTCATGTTCTAAGAGTTTCACCTGGTAGAAAAATTAGGCCTTAGAAGCAGGATATGAACTTCGCAAATGGGGGTACCCCCCTCTGTACTGATGGTTCTTCATGGCTTCTGTTGGGTGATAAATATGTTCTTGATAGATAAAGGGGTTTTCTTTGGAGGCATTTCTGCTGTTGTGGGGGCTAAAGGTATTGAAGGTCAGGGTTCAGATTATGCATTTATGGACCCGCTTTGTCTTGCAGAGATTGAAATAATAGCTTTTTATTCTGCCTGTCACGTAGGTTGGCATTTGAATCTTCAAAGGTTCAGTATTCTTGACACAACTAAGTCAGCTTTGAAGCCACATAACTAACCTCTAGCTTGACACGTGGTCTTAGACATTTAAAATGCGCTGTTCTCTTGGTTTCTGTCCCTTACTTCAGTAATTAGAGTGTGTTAAACTGTGTGGGGCCTGTTTGGCCAACCCTTGTGCAGGCACTGTGAAATTAACTTTCTTACCTTCTCCTATGGATTGCACTGAAGTGACATTTCCAAAGCCTTGTGGCTGAACCTCTCCTGCCCATGGAGGCCAGTCTCTGGTAGAGAATGGGTGCACAGGATGTCCTAATGTAGGGACTGCTTAATTGCTCTGAGTTGATGCCTCAGCTTTTGGGGGAGGCTGAGCTAAGGGTCAGGATGGCCAGGTCCTCTGCCAAAGTCCTAGCTTCAGCTGAGGACAGTCCCTCTTAAATAGAAAGACACCAGCAGAGAGAGGGTGTGAGCAGGCTGAGGTGTGGAGAAGGTGTTTAACAGTTTTCAGTGGCCAAGAAGAGGAAAACATTGAATTGCAGCCCCTTTGAAGAAGCTGCAGTGAGGAAAGAGTCTGAGTTTGACTGGAAAGTCCCTGAAGAGCATTTGATGCTGGAAGTTGCTGCTGTAAGTGAATTCCCTGTTCTGTGATCCCTGTGTGACTTCGGCACTTGGATCCCAGGATGGTCTCTCTGCTTTTTCTCACTGACACATTTGTTACATTCTTAACTCACAAGACATTTGCTTATTTATTTTCATTGTTCCTGATAATAATTCTAAGCCATTAGAGGGGAAAATTGTATTCAGAAATGCTGTTTCACACTTTATTTGTTTGATGATTTAGAGCGATAGAAAATAGCACATTTGCCGGCTTTTATAGTCTGATAATTATCTGCATCCATCAAGCCCCATTCCAGGGGAATAAACAAAACACAAAGAAAATTACACTATTAATGACATCCTTTATGGCAGATAGGAAGGATCTTGCTTTTATGTTAAGGATTAAAAGGTTACTGTCCAGTTCGACAAAAGTTACCCTTGTGGGGAGGTGATTGGCCAATGCATCTCTTGCTTTAGGGCATGTACCTTCTGGACCCATGACCCTGATGGCTGGGAGTTACAGTCAGTTTTGCTCAGGAACTCAGCAAATCATGCAGGAGTAGAGATCAGAAATGCTGGGAATGGCTTTGTGAAACAAGTGCGGAAGCTGAAAGTCTTCTCGCACATAGCACAGTAAGTTCTGTATTAATTCATGTCAGGGAACTTCTCTTGTTTTTATAGAAAGAGTAGCAAAAGGTAATTTAAAAGGATCAGGATATTACTCTGAGATTGTTGGCTTCGGGGGAAGATGACATTTGAGTCATACACCTATAACTTGAGATTCGTTCCTTCCCTGTTCTGTAAATCTTGTGTTCCCTGGCAAAGCAGCAAGTCATTATTCATGCCTAATGTGACAAATCGCTGAGCAGCACGTTTTCAGCTTAAGCTCAGCCCTTTGTCTTGGTCAGCCACTGCAAGGCTGGCCCTTGGAACTCCATACTTACGGCATTGGTGTCTTGGTTCGTTTGCAAGCCCAGTTGCTTGCAAGTTTGATAGATCTTAAACCCGTTGCTGGTTTAATACTACATTGACTTCTCTTTTACTGGGGAACCAGGTTGAACAGGGACAGATTCTGCACTCGAAGATGATGAGTATTTTCTGCACTGTTGTGGGTTCTCTTGGCTGTTGCAGATGTTGTCTCTGATGCAGCAGCAGTCTATTAAAAGATGGTTATTAAGAAGGGCTGTTAAAATATTGATGCTGCCACATTCCCTTCCGTTTAGTTGGGCTTGTTGGGGGCAATGGAAAATCTTGCTCCACCTTTGCTTTGGTTTAAAGGAAGCGTCTGTTTGAAGCTGGGGTGCCGTTGGTCCTGCTCTGTGCCTAATTCAGGCTTGCCCAGGCAGAGGGGTATCATGAAACTGCTTCTACCAGTTTTTAGTCTGAGAAGTCCATGGATACTCTATAGTCCATCCTATTGGTTGAAAAAACCCCACCTAAAAAGTATTCACAGTCATGCATATAGAAAAGAAAATGATTGGATGTGCTTTACCAGGCAGCATCTTGTCACTTGGCTCTGCAATTAAAGCCATTTTGCTGTTAGCTGAGCCCCAGCCTGTGGGTGCAGGAGGGATGGTAACAAATCCTACCAGATGACAGCATTTTGTCAGCTCCCTCTGCCAAGGAGGTTTGTCCCCACCAAGTGCCTGGCAGTTTTTCATGGTGAAAGCAGGAGGATGGTACCATAAGGTCGTACACAAAAGCCAGCCCTTGGTGGATGCTGATATGCTCAATAACAGCACTCCTTTGATTGCAGCAGTTTTTAACCTTTCCATGTCACCTCCATTGTTATTGTACCTTGTAATCAATCATTTTATGTCTAGATTGAGCGAGCTCAATCTGTGCCATACTCGCGAGAGCCTTCTGTTGCTCTTGCTGGCTTTAAATAGCAGCCCAAAGTCTTCCTTTATTGCTTATCTTTATGTAAATCAGTCAGATCTGTGAGTGTAACTTCAAGCAGAATTTGACCTACTTTGAATTCTCTTCTGCAGTTGAGTTTTTGAATTCCTAAGGATAAATGTAGAAGGACAGAGGCTCAAAGACTGGCCCAAACAGAAGGTAATTTCCAGACCTGGAGCCAGCTGTTACCAAGAGGCTGTTCTGTGGTAGGGCCTTCTGATTTGTACATTAATCCATAGAGCTCTTTTAAAAGAGCTGGAATTCCTCCTCTCTTGCTGGTTTCTCTCCAAACAAGTCCTTTCTCTGTTCTCTCCATGGACTGTTCTCCAAAGCTCAGCTTGGCTTTTTGCAGGCTGCAGTCTCAGATAACACAGTAACTATGTTCCAATGTATTAAACTTTGAACATCCTCAAGATTTAATTAATCTTATCTTTACAACTCCCAATTACAGGCACTAATGAAGTGAAGGTTGCATTGTAGACTGGGGATATTACATTAATCATCTGCAGCCTCGGAGCCATAAATGAGTCCTTTCCCAATCCTTCAGCACTTTTCCCAGAAGGAATGGAATGTCTCATTTCCCTGTTTTAAGGGATGTTAATCCTACAAAGAAGCTTTGGATCGGGATTAGTTTTATCACATTTATGTAAGTGATGAATGGGCTTTGTAAGAGGAAGGCTCTGAGCTTTGTCCCAGACAGATGAAATTGAATTGTTTGATAATTATGCAGTTTAAGGCGCCTCAAACTTTGGACAGAGGATGTTGGGAGGCTGTTGCTGTACTTATTATTTTACAAGATTAGGTGCTACGTAGTGTTCTCCCTTTGATTTCATTTAAGCCCTCAGTTGAAATCAGCTTAATGTCTAAATCGTGAAGCATCCTATGTATGATTTCTGTCCTGTGTTACCCTTCCTAACCTGGCAGAGCACGACAGGTAAGCTTGGGTTTTGAACAGAAGCAGTATAGGATAGGGCTTCTGTGTGTTTTGAGGGATCCTGATGTAAGCAGAGCAATACTGTTCACCTGTGTGGTCGCCCAGTGCAATATCCTGTTTGCAGCCTGTTCTAATGAGCCGTGGGGGTTTTGATGTCTTTATTAGAAATAACAAAAATAATGGATGTTTTATTATTCACATTGAAGCAAAGTTATAGCTGGCAGTAAATGTCAGTGAGGAAAATGTAAATTCTCAGAACTCTGTTAGGAGAAGTGCTGCAAGCACCACGTTGGATTTGATGCAGTGTGTGAACAGTAACTCACAAAATCCCATTGACATTAGAACGTGTCATCATGTTAAATGTGTCCCGGAATCCCAACCTGGTTTGGGTGGGAAGGGACCTTAAAGCCCATCCAGTTCCGACCCCTCTGTCAGGCAGGGACATCTTCCACTAGAGCAGCTTGCTCCAAGCCCCATCCAAGCTGGCCTTGTAGGTATGGCAACTGTATGTGCATTGTAGATATGGCAACGAACACATCCCTGCTTCACACCTTTCCAGACCATCTGAAGTTAGTTGTGTGTTAATCTTTATCACAGGCTTTGTTTTGCAGGTGTCTTTCCAGCAGAAACATGGCTGCTCTTCCCTGTACTGATTGTTTCTCTTTTGTGTAGTGTTGTGTCATCCCTTTGTCTTCTCAGCGGTTCTTCTACCTTGTGAAGTCCTGTGGTGCTGTTGGAAAACACGAAGGAAAATGCCACACATCTCATAACCTTTCTGAGGACTGAGTGAAATATGGGCCTTCCTCCATGTATTGCATGTGACCAGTACCTTCCAGCCTTAGGAAATACGGAGTTATTTCCAGCCATTATTTGTGAATGTGCTTTGCTACAAGTTCTGACCACTCTTGTTTCCAGCCTTTGTTTTCTTCTGCTGTTTTTACGTTAAAATGATGATTTTCTTCTGTGTCATCTCTCTCCCAGGTATGCCATACCTCCCGAGCACGGCAAGAGATTGGAACGCCTGGCAAAAGGTGAGCTTCGCTTCATAGAATCACTGAATCCCAGCCTGGTTTGGGTTGGAAGGGAACTTAGAGCTCATCCAGTTTCACCTCCCTCCCATGGGCAGGGACACCTTCCACGGGAGCAGGGTGCTCCAAGCCCCTGTGTCCAACCTGGCCTTGAACACTGCCAGGGATGGGGCAGCCACAGCTGCTCTGGGCACCCTGTGCCAGCGCTCAGCACCTGCATAGTGTTTGGATGTGTACCTTCCTCCTGTGTTTGGACCAACACATACCTGTGTTCTTGGTGAAACCCAAAGCATGGCAGGGGAAGAATCCTGCCCTTGTTTGAAACACATTGATAAGGAATTGTCATCAAATCGATTCTTAACAGTTCTCTTGCAAGAGCTGCTTGGTGAACCTGCTGCATTGGTAGAATGACTTCAGAGGCAGAAAACCCATGGCTGAATTTTCCTACTGGTATAACTTGCCAGGTTTTCTAAAAGTTACCTTTTAAGCTATTAAAAAAGCCAATAAATCCAGATGACCTGTACAATCTGCAGTAGCAGCCTCTGACATAAGTAAAACATAAGTCTCTTGCTGTTTGTAACTTACTTTTACTGGTGATCAGTATTTGAGACACATCAGTGGTTGGTGATGTATCAACCAGAAGCAAATTATCAATGATCTCATATTAGTTTTCTGTTGCTTAATACCTTTAGTGGTTGGGATGGGTGATGTTTTGAAACAACAGTGAAATAGTATTACTACTGCAGTGAAATAGTATTACTACTGCTTGAGCATTCTTCCTGTCCCGTGCATCAGTGGCTTATACTATGAGGAAGTTTACTATGGAGAAATGAGCATACAATTAATATGGAAAATGAATAGTGGAGCTGTAAATGGGCTCACTGGGAGAGCTGTGGAGCCCATGGAGAGAATGTTAATGTGTTGCCATGTTATTGGTGCTAATCACTTAAAATGTGCTTCTTTATTAGTAGCCTTAATGAGAGCCACTTAAACTGTGCATTAAAAAGAGGAACTGCAGAGAGGGACGACAGGCTGGTGGCAGACAGTCATAATTCTAATGGAAATGCTTTTAGGACAAAAATACAAGAAAATCTGGAATCCAGTAATCCTTTCCACATCCTGAAACCCTTTCCATTACCTTGCATCCATTAGTTTTGTTTCCAGACCCTGGGTTTATTTATTTTCCTCAATGGTGATGGGTTTTGGTCCCTATAAACACATAATTTGTTACTGAAATCACCACTTGGAGTGATGCACATGGTCTTGAAGCAAATGGTGTTACATTGGTTGAGCCGCCATTTCTGGGAGCAAAGTGCTGACATCAAGGGGTTTGTTCAGGTTTTTTACTGCAATTTGAGTGTGTTTAATTATTTGTGATGGGTGTGATAGCTCAGTGTGGCTCTTGTAGCTATTTAATAATGGTGCTGAGATGCTGAGTCAGCTCGTCCCGGCTCTGCCACCCTTGTGAGTGACCACTGTGGGCAGCGAATGTGAGTTCCCCCTTCCACTGCCATGTGAGGAATATTAACATCTCCTAAGCGTTAACATGCTCATTTTTTTTTTTCCTTTAAGGGGGTGGTACGTAGGGCAGATGGGTCTGGAATCATAGAAGGATTTGGGTTGTAGGGACCTTAAGGCTCATCTGGTTCCAGCCCCCTACACGGGCAGGGACATCTCACACTAGACCATATCACCAAGGCTCTATCCAACCTGCCCTTGAGCACTGCCAGGGATGGAGCATTCACCGCTTCTCTGGTTCCAGCGCCTCAGCACCCTCACAGGGAAAAACTTCTTCCTTATCGACCTGAACATCCCATGTGTCCATTTGAACCCATCACCCCTTGTCCTGTCACTCCAGCCCCTGCTGAAGAGCCCCTCTCCTGCATCCCTGTAGCCCCCTTCAGCCACTGGAAGCTGCTCTGAGGTCTCCACGAAGCTTCTCTCCAGCTGAGCAGCCCCGATGATCTCAGCCTGGCTCCATGCGGCGGAAAAGGACATGTTCATGTTCAGAGGAGGTGGTGCATACTCGTTGCTGTTGCCTTGTTCGTATTCAGGAAAAGGCTGGCCCAGGGTTGAGGTCGAACCAAAACTCGAGGCAGACGGGTTCTGTTTCTTAATGTGCTATGCTTTTACTGAGATTTTGGCCAAGATACTTACTCCCAGACGCAAGAGACTTGGATTGCTCTCAATTTGAATGGAATTTAGACTTGATGTGCTTCAACATGCAAGCTTTTGTCACAAAATTGATGTGGTATTTTAAGCAATGAGGGATGTGCTAATTACAGCTTCAATTGTGTGCCTGTTGTCTTGATCTATATATTTAGGCAGGTTTTGATTTTGTCAGCTTGTCTCTACTTAAGTACTTGGTTTGATACAAGATTCCTATAGCACTTACTCCTCTTTTATTGTCTTGACAGGATTTTTTCCAGGAAGCTCTCAGGGATGTGATGCTTTCCTGCGTCACAAGATGACCCTCATTTCACCCTCTATCTTGAAGAAATACGGCATTCCTTTTGACCGGGTATGTACAAAGGATGCATTGAAGATCCTGGTGGGTTGAGGAGGTGCACAAAGCACAGCACCCCTCTCCTAAGGAAACAATTCATGACAAGCCTGAGGAGCAGTTTGCTTCGTTTTCTAAATGCATTATTATGCTAAATGTAGCCTATCAGTTTAAAGCAGGTGTCTGCCTGTAAATGAGGATTTGTGGTTTGGCTGAGACACTCACTGTGAAGTGCCTCTCTTCATAAAAGCTTTCACTAGAACTAACTTTGACAATTAGGGAGCCTCTGCAGGTGGAGAGAGGCAAACTGTAATACAAATGCTGGGCCTTATCAATAGGCAGCATAACTCACTGGGAATTTTGGAACACACTTTTTTCTCCTGGATCCAGTATGAACCAAAAACTGGAGCTGGATGTGCTGTTTCTGCTGTGTAAGCATTCACTGTACACTGAACCAGTAAGGTTCCATGAATCTCTGAAGTCCTCTTATTTGAAATGAGGGGTCATGTTTATTTGGTATGATCATTTTAATGTGCTTGTTTTTAAAGTCTTCTGGCAAAAAGTGAATCTTTTCAGCCAAGTGTGCTTACCATGGACTTAATAGAATCAAACAGGTACTGCTGCTGTGTGCTAGCAGCACTCAGAGCCTGTCCTGCCTTTGGATGTGGAAAAGGACCTGAGTTAGAGGTGCTGGGACTCTTAACCCCAATGGCAAGTGTCAGAGGATGCCTGGTTCAAATTGATTTCATCCTTCTGCATCCCTCCTTTGCATCATCATCTGTGGATATTATGGCCATCTTCTTCTAAATAAGAACTCTTGAGTCCTGGTATTTCTTTTTTAACATGTTTTTTGGAGGTACTCCACCTGAGACAAAGTATTGCACCTCTTTGATGAGCCTGGTGGTTCTTTAAGATGAAAGTAAAAGATCTGGGCTCTTTTATAGCCTAAAAACTATGAATTCATTCAATTTACTGCTCCAGAGACTGTTTCATTTTTCCTAGCGGGAGCCTGTGATGAATGAAATTTGAAGTGTGATCAAGCAGCTTGTGAGATGAGCTCGCTGTCAGGGCAGGGGAGAGTGGCACGGAGCAATGTGGTACTTACGGTTCAACATCAGTGGCCAGACTTGGCCTAGTTTGTACATGATGGGTTGATATTAAATTGTTTGTAGAAAGCAACAAACCATTTTCTGTCATCATTCTACCTGTGGAACCTAATTCCCAAGTGTGAGAATACAGGTTCCTGCTACACATGGTTGAAAATAATAAGGGAAATACCCAGCTGTGGGCTCTGACTTTGTGGCAAGGATTTTCGCTTTACAAATTCCAGGGAAGTGGGCATGTGGATCGGAATAATGGGTGATATCTGAGTTTGTTGCATGGATCCTCCTCTGAGAAATGACTTTTGAGAGAGGATAAAACATTCTCTATCTCAACTATATACAGAAAAGAATACAAAATCTGTAGCCAGTGGAAGCTTCTGAGACCTTTGACTTGAACTTTATTGTCCCAAACTGTAAAGTTTAAGGCTTTCTTATGCTGCTTTCTGCTTCAGTAGCAGTTGCAGGCTGTGTCTTGCTGCTTCTTGTGATGTTTTCCTGATGAAGTTTGTTTTACCCAGAAGCCAGAAGTGGTGCAATGGCTAAAAAGCATTCACTGCTTGTCTAAAGAAATAGCTGAAAATGAATCTCTGCCATTTCATTCAAGCAGCATGCTGGGGCAGTGCTCTTGGGTCTGCTGGAGCTCAGAAAGCAAAGGGAATTGTTACAGGACCTCAGATGTTTGAATGTTGTAGGTGGGCATCATTTGCTCCAGCATAATCCATTGTTATATGTTTGCTTTTCCATCTGTCTGAGGAAAGCACCATTGACTCTCTATACTGAGTGATTTCTGATCACCAACCAGGTAAGGCAACCAAAGGAGGTTGTCAAAAGGCAATAGATGAATACTTTCCAAGCTTATTCCAGGTCATTGTTGCTGAGCTGTGTGGTGATAAAGATGTGATACGAGGTGGTTTAAATAAGGGAGTTTCTAATTTCTTGCTTGGTAGGAAGTCTTTGCCTGCTTTCTAACTTGGCTTCCCACTATGAACCTTAGATTTGTGACATGATGGCTCTTTGCAGATTGATGTCTGGGGTCTCCTCCAAGCTGAGTATATGTAGATGCTAAGAGTCTGATTTCTATCTCCCTATTTCTTATACACACACACACACAAAGGAGAGGGCATTGTACACATAGAGAACACTATTGATGTCAAACCCAAACTTTCTGTTTTAAAGCAAGAGGGATTGTTAACATGTTACCTAAATACAATTCCTAATCTTGACTTACAGAACTGGTTTTTAGGGTAGCTTCTTTCTTCCCTATGGCACTCACTGGAAGGATGCTCTTAAATATAAAAAGGAGGAGGAGATCACTTTAGTCTGAGCAGCCTATATCTGAATACCTCCTGTCCTGAAATAGTAGCTTTTGAAGAGGATCACTATTATTCAGAAGCAGGGAACATGTGCCATTTTTCTTTAGAAACAGAGATAGGATCCCTTCATCTGAATTCTTGGCAGATTTCAATGAAGTGAATAGGCCCACATTTATAAATCTCTATAGTGGTATTCTGGGGGAAAAAAAAAAGGAACCAGATCCATACTGGGGCTTTTTAATAATTAAAAATGTGTATTTCTGTAATCTCCTATTGATTTTTCCATTTACTTCTCAACAGCTTGCAGAAGTCTGTAAATTTAGGGCTTTCTCCATGACTGGCAGTTTATGCTGGCTTTCCTTCAATAGTTATTACTTTTCTGCATGGCCTATCCATCATCTTGAGTGCTTTCTAATTTATGGTAGGGATAATGTTGACAGCAGTGACATAGAGGACATACACTGTGGGCTTGAAATGAAGACACCAGGATGTAGATTTTCTGACAGAAACATAATCTTTCTGCCTTCTGAAGTTAGCAATCTACCCCTCTGCTTTGATTTATGGATGGGGTGGGTGGCAGGATGCTCCACAAAGCTGGGTGGGACTGAACTTCAGCACCTCTCATCCAGAAGTACTGCAGGAGCTTCTTGTGTCGTACCAGCTGTATTCTCTCTCTTCTTTTACTTATTCTGCTAATGCTAATGTCATCAGCAAGTTCAGGTGTTGGTAAATGTTTTAACTTCTGTTTGCTCACGTTTTCTGTTTGGAACTGTCCTCGTGTTTGTAAGTGTAAGTTGTCTGAAATCTCCGTAGGCTCAGAACTGCTGTGTGCTGAGTTACTGCTGGTGGGAAGGGATCCAAATGGAAGTGGTTTGGCATGTGGCTGCTGTGAAAGGTCTGTCAGCACTTCTGGTTTGGAAAGACAGGGAAGGTCAAACTGCCTCTTTCAGACCCTGTGGAAGGGGGGTGCTGGTGAAGGCTTGCTAAGCGGGAGAGCTGGGCTGGAAGGGTGGCTCCAGGCTCGCTGCATTGTAGGATCTGTGCTGTACTCAAGCAAATCCCTATTTTCCTCAGTGTCATCTCTGCATAAGATGTAAAAAGGATTTTCTAGAAGCATCCGAGATTGATTGGCCGCTGATTACAGCTGTAATCTGTAGAGGTTTTAACCTGTGTATTAATAATGTCTATAATGCTTATTGTAGTTTTAATTTTACTGCAGTAGATAAATGGTGGGCTGTAGCTTTTAAGGTGTTTGACTTGCGGGTGTAATGGGAGTAAGACTGATAAATGTGAGTGAGGAAATAAATGCAGTGCAAGGTGGCATGTACTTCAGTAGGACCCTGCAATGCAGAGTGCATGTTGGGAGGGATACCCAGTGTTCTTGGCTCCACTAGCCTGGTGGTAGGAGTGTAGATTTGGATTTACCATCAGCTGAAGTGATCATGATCTAAAGATCCGTTGACATTTTGGAATGCTGCAGCCTGAGACCCCCTTTGTGGCTGGATCCATTGAGTCTAAATAATTCAGCTCTTGTGACCCCTTCCATCCTTTGTACTCTCTTTTTGTCTGAGAGAAAGAATCTAGTGTTTCTGTGGGTAACCAGGAAGGGCTCTAGGTGTAGCCAAGAATTGGCAGTGATTGTTCTGCCTCTGATTGAAAGAGATTTGATTTTATAGGTGTCTGTTCTCCAGCTGCTGCATTAACTGATCCGTGGGGTTTGTTATCCTTTTGTTTTTCAGATCACCCAGGAAGCTGGAGAGTTCATGATTACATTTCCTTATGGATACCATGCTGGCTTCAATCATGGCTTCAACTGTGCTGAGTCTACCAACTTTGCCACTTTGCGATGGATTGACTATGGAAAAATGGCAACCCAAGTAGGTGTCTGCTGGGATGAAGGGCCCTTTAAAACCATGAGCTCATGAAACACGAAGGAGGGGTGGGACACCCTTAAGAACAAAGAGGAAAGTGGTATTGTTTTGATGATGTGCTCTTTCAGTTGTGCCATGTTGCTGGTTTATGCTTGTTGATACCTCTTGTCATTTTGAGAACAAAGGAGTGACTTTCTCAAATGCTGGATGTTACATGCACCTTGTAAAAAGCTTGTTTTGAGACTAGTAGGTTTGGATTAGTTTTCTCATGCATCCAAGCTGCCTCTCACAGCGAATAAGGTGACTGATGTAACTGAATACAATTCATTAGGTACACACTGAGGGAGAAGGAATAAGCTGTGAATACTTCTAAGCTTTAACAAGACTATGGTAATAACCTTCTGAAAGGATCGAATTTCTCTAATCTATGCACTCAGTTAACTCTGGAGAGCAGAGTTATGTTGAAATGCCTGTGTGGCTATTTCCATTAGGGCAAATTTCCTGCACGTTTGGTTACTTCTGACAGTTCTGGAGTCAGTGACAGCTTTCGCACCAGCACACGCGCTGCGTTCTCTTGGGTTTGAGTGTGAAGTACGACGGATTCAACAGCATCTGTGAAGTTTTAAACTGGGTGTCAGTTCCACATGGGCTTTGGGGAAAGGAGAGATGATTCCAAAAAGGCAGGCTCAGTTTTTGCTTTACGATGGCGTTTATAACCTTCTCTGCATTTATTTTTCTATCCACTCCGCTTGACTCTGTTGCTTTTGTAATGCATCCTAACGCTTTCCTCTGGACAAAACCAACTCTGTCCAAAACAGGCTGCAGGTCCATCTGTGTCCCAGTCTGTGGAAATGTGGTGATGTCCATTTTTCCTTCACAAAGGTTTGTATTGAGAGTAGCAAAAGGTAGGTGACTGCTGCCTGGCATCATTCCCTTCTCAGGGTTGGGATCTTGGGGTCTCTTTAACCTTCCCCCTTTTTGCTGTAATGCCTTTGGGCAGTTTGGAGCCAAGATGGATTTTCTGCACAGGATTATATTGGGCACTGATCAGTGCTGTGTGTTGATCAGCCTCAGTGGCTGCTTTGTGCCTAATGCGAGTCACTGGGTTTTGCTGGTGCTGTTCCTGGCACTGCAGGCTTCAGGGAATCTTGTAGAATCATGAAAACCCTTGTGCCATTTCTTATACTTTTCCCTTTTAATAAATGAAGAGCATTAAATTGCTACTAATGGCAACTGGAATTCTCTCCCAATGGAAAAATCCTCATGTTGAAAAGCTGCTGTTTGTCCTGTCTGTGTCCACCGGTGTTCAACTAGTGAACCCTACGTTGGTGTTTGTATCCCACTGTTCATATTCCACTGATGCTGCAGTGGTAATAACCAGGGGTCCAGGGCTTGGTGGAGCCTGAAATGGGAGTCATACATTGAATTTGTGCTGAAGTTAAAGGGATGGGTAAGAAAACCCTAGAACCATAAGAGGCCTCAAATCAGTGTTAAGTGTCTTCAACTCAAAAATAGCCAAGCAAACTTGGTTTGAGAATGTAAAGAATCGTGTTTGTCTGCTCTGACCTTGTACAGCAGGTTTATCTGTGGCACATGGTCATAGGATTACACCCCAGAAAATGGGGTTTATTGTCGGAATTCTGATAGACCCTTAACTACAGCAGTGCCAGCAGGCACCGCTCTAATATTAAAAGCAATTTTGGCTTCAGCCATGTGTTCACAAACAAGTGACATTTGGGAAGTGCAGCTTTAGATTGAGCCTCCATGCTTACATTGTTAAGCAGCCTAGCGTGAAATTACTGAACAAGCAGCCCAGAGAGCTCTGAGCAAATCTGGGCAGAGAAAGTTGAAGTGTGGAAGGAGACGCCCAATTTATTTCCATTGCGCTCGCTGACACTTGCCTGTTCAGAGGTTTCTGCTTAATACTGCCTAAAGCACACACTGCACACGGGTTAATTAACCCTTTGGTGCTTTGCTCTCGGGTTCCAGGTGGGGTATGACTGCTGTTACACTGCCAGGGCAAAAGGTTTGTTTAAATCTGATTGAAGTTAAACAGGATCTGAATGAAACACCAGCTGACTCTGTACTCCCAAGCTGGAGCGAATTCATGGGGAGAAGGGCTTCCTGGAGTGTGTGAGTTTGGGTTAACTACTGCAGGTTTGCTGAATTTAAGGGATGGCTCTATTGACTGGTGTGCTCTCAGGCACGAGTAGATTGTCCTGCTGCACAGCGAAGCAGGAGTTCTTCTTGTCCCACGCTCCTTTATAAAGTCTCAACTGTGCAGCACTCTGCAGGGACATCCTCTTAGTGCACGGAAGCCACTTGGCTGGAAGGTGATTCCTCTCTTTTCCTGAGGTTAGCAATACGGCTCTTAAGTCCTGCCAGCACTCCTGAGACTGGGGACAAGGTAAGGTTCGGAGTTGGCCACTTGTAACGTTCTCCTGGACGTTATCCTGAGGATGAGATTTGGATTGTGCTCCACTGAGAGCAATGTAAGTCAATGGCGTAGCATGAGAGAGAGCACACGTAGGAAGGCAATGGCTCACCTCAGAGAAACGTGAACAGAGCTCTGCTAATTGCTTGCCAGATGGATGAAATGTTCTGCTAACCACAGCAGAACCTGCCCGGGCTGTAAAAATACATAATAACCAGAGTGAAGTTTAAAGATCAGCTTCTCAGGCGCTGGTTCTGCTCTAATTGTACAACAAGCATGAGCATTGGCGCAGGAAGAAAAAGCGATGGCTGCAGGGTTGTGTAGGAAGGTAATAGTGGGAATCTGTGCTTGTATCTGTGCAAAGTTGTAACCAGGATGAACAGATGCTTACAAATTCCAGTAGAAATCGATTTGGTGACTCCTGAAGTGAAAGAACCGCCTGTCCTGTTTGGCTCAAAGCTTTCTGAGAGCCTGGTGGGAGTTTTGGAGTCTCTTTCAGCACCGCTTGGCAGAAGTTGATGGGAAGGAACTGGGAGGGGACGCTGCGAGGGCGTACTCGTGGGGTTCATGTCCTTAGGTGGTTGTTGTAACCATTGCTGACAAGTAGCCTCTTACTGTAAGAACATACTGACCAAAACATCTCTTTGATTTGCTGATCCTTCTCATAATTGCTTCTCTAGCCTCAGTGCTGGGTTCTGGGATGTGACAGACAAAATTCATGTCATCTCTCATGCTGGGTATAAATCCTCAGCACTGATTGCTCTCTGTTCCCAGCAAATGTCAATCTCCTTGCATTCAGAGGAAAGGTATAACATCCTCCTTTGCTTCAGGTTTTAATGATATGGTGACAGACCACTGGGAAATGGATGCCTTGCATAGGGCTGGACATTGTGCCCAGAAGTCTTAAGAATTAACGTCTCTTTAGCTGTTATCCCATTTATTGTCAATGTAAATGTCTCCATCTGTCCTCGAGGAACCTCATGTTGCAGCTGACGTCTTTCCAGCCAAGGTGACTTGGAGGCCAAGCACAGCTTGCCTGTGCCACCTCATCAGTGTGAAAGGCTGTGGTTGAACAGCACATCTGTCAGTGCCTTGTCTCGGGATGGGAGAGGGACCTTCAGTTAATCATGGGGCTCCCATAGATAATCCCGGTGTGCTGTCACTAGGTCTTCCCAAATACGTGATGGGAATACATTTTGGCATCCTTTGCGGATCAAAGTAAGGGAATGCTCTTTTTAGGATGCAGTGCTGTTTGATTAACATGAGTATTAACCTGTCACAGTGCGCAAAGAAAAAGAGATCCAGAAGAAATGACTTAAACTTATTTTAAGTCCCAAGCATAATTACAAACTGCTCAGGACTTGATTCACAGTAACTGGGACGTTCCCACCTTGGGCTGGGGTGATGGGGAACCTTGCGTCCCTCTCTGCTCAGGGCTCAGGGTAACCCTTGGGACACTGAACTGGGAAGGTGCAGGGTTTTAAGCAGGTATTTGTTAAACAGATGAGGCCCATTTATGCTTCTCAGCCTAATTTACCCTTACTTAATTACTGCAAGGTGTAAGCATGGTCTTGACATTTTGAATGCTGCTTTAATAATGCCTTTGCCAGGCCAGGCTGACTCTCCAAGAGCCTGTGATGGAAATGCTGGATCTCTGGGATGGAAAGCTGCCCTGAGCCCTGGAGTCCTGACGTTGCTGGGCTGCCACAGTCTCCCATTCTCTCTCTGCCTCGCTAACCCTGTGATTTATCATGTGGAGGTTGTGGTGCGCTTTGTGGCTGTGGTAAATAGCGACATGAAGAATGTGCTCCCTGCAGCTTGTTCATTCAGCTTCTGTGTCGCACAGGAGCCCCTGATAAAGTGTACCAGCCCCAATCATTCATGTGTCAGAGTGGAGGCTTAAGGGTCGTCTGGCTTTGGGGCTGCTAGGATGGCAAGGCCATCAAAAATCCCTTTAGAAAGCTGCTTTTGTATGCAGCTGGTGTTGCTCCACTGGAACTGCTGTAGGGCTGACACATGGGGGCATAGATGGGAAGAAGGAAGAGCAGTCTTACATTCCAGCTAAGAACAAATAACTCGGTTCTCTTCAAGAACTGCAGAAATGGCGATGTTAGAACTCTGAATGCCAGTGTAAAAGTGTAAAGAAGCTGTGAGTGGACATTAGGCTTTCTCGTCAGGTACCTTTCCTTTTTGGTGTCCTCCTCAGCAAGTCCTTCGGTGTACTGAAAGGCAACATTTTTTACCCTTCTGCTTCTTCACTTTGTGCATGAAGAGCACTTTAAAACTCACTTTTTTATTACAGTGCAGTGGGAGTAGATTGCTTATGAGCAACCTCTTTTATTGTTTAACTCCATTTGGCTTCATTACTTGTCTTTCCTGGTAGCCCATGCTGCTGACAGCATCTCCCAGCTTGCTTCCCTGGTGGCAGTTTGCAGTTTCAGCGTTTTCCAGGGGTGGCTCATAGCTGGGATTCTGAATTCTGATGTCTGAGGTTAGGAGCTTGCTTTATCAGACTGCTTCAGAAATACATGCAAGTGGGTCTAGATTATTACAGGAGAGAGACAAAAGCACTTCATTTGGGGTGCGGTTTTCAGAGGGGGCTGATCAAGACATTGATACACAGCCTCTTGCCTCGTGTATGCATCAAACCTCCCTTGATTCTCAGTCATAGCATTTAGAGTTGCAAAAGATGTGTTTTCAGCTTTGTGTCCTTTTGAAAAATGTTGCTGTGGCATATTTGTTATTACCAGGGCAAAGAATTAGATAATGTGCCAGGAGCGAGTCTGAGGTTGTCACTTCAGGTACCATCACTTCATATTCCACCAAACGTAATTACTCTTGTTCCGACAAACTGCCTATAGATCTTGCTTGTCATCAGTGGGTTCCAAAATAGTGGATTTTACTACTTCATCTGTTGGTTTACAGATGTCATGCAGCACAGCATTCGCCTTGCTGTTGAAAAGAAAGGAATAAAGAGCAGGTGATCAAACCAGAGGATAAAAGGATAACTTCAGTCACTTAGCAAGAATCATCTCGTGTGCCTGTCACTTCAGAGCTGTAGCTCCTCACCAAGCCATGTCAGTTCATGCTTGCTGAGAGGTTCTTGCGTGAGCCCAGGGTGCTGACCTGCAGCAATGCCATGGGTTGGTCAGGATTGGCTCCTCTCACCAACTGCAAGCCTCACGGTGCTTAAGAAACGATACCTTGTGATAACCTCACTATAGACTACGTCGTAACCACTGGATAAAAGTCTTGCTTTGTTTATCCATTGTACTGGAATGAGTGTCACAACAGAAGGGAACTAATACTTCATTGAATCCCCTTCTTGTAGTGCTGCTGAGAGCACTTAATTTCCCCCTGTGTTCTTTCAGCCTTGTCTGAGACGTGTATAAACTGGGACCCCACTGAGATGATCCCCTCCTTCTCCACCACTGTGGTTGTGTTTGTCTTGGCAGGGATGAAGACTGCATATGTTAGAGAGATTTGGGAGTATGTAGCATCCTTACAGGTGTAGCCCACAGAATAGGAAGAGGTAGAAAGGAATTCTGGTGGAGGTTGCAAAATAGCTTTGCCAAAAAAGAAAAAGCCAGCTGTTGTACCCACAGAAATCCACATGGAACATTATGGAAGCACATTAAGGAAGCATGCAAGGAGAAGTCATGCCTGCAGCCAAGGACCAGGGGGAGTCCTTGGAAATCTTTCCCTAATTGTTTTGTTTATGAACCTCTGTAGAGGATTTCCAGTGGGTTTCCTAATGAACTGGTTTGTTGTTGAGACTCACGGCAATGCTGATAATTACACTAGAAACAGGGGGTCAAGACTCATCTTCTTTCCCACAAGCTTTCAACTACCAACCATTAAACACGCAAACTACGCATCTTAGGTTTTCTTCCTTCTTCTCAAAGGTTAACTCCTCATGCACTTGCAGATTGCTTGCCGCCCGTGTCAGGCCTGTCTTTGGAATCTGAGTGCTCTTGTCGCTTCTGAAAGCTTGGCTAGCTGTGAGAGCATCGCTGTGCAGGAGAAGTGGCTTTGAGCTGGGCGGAAGGAAGATGAAACTGAAGCTAAACTGGTTTATTCTGTCATCATGGCTGAGCATTGCCTAGATCTCAAGTACCACGTCTGTACTACACTAACAAATTGGATAACTGTTCAGGAGTATCAGACTGGGAGGATTTGTGTTTCTCCCAAAAGCTGCAGTTCTTGCCTCAGCCTGGAAAGGTATGGAGAGCAGCTTAGGAGTGTCGTCTGCATGAGCAACGTGTGTTCCCAGCAGACACAGCAGGAATTTCTTAGCTGCCTTTTGAATGTAATCATCTTTCTCTCCCAGAAACTTGCTTTTAGGCTTTGTTGTTATGAAAAAGCAGATAGGAAAAGCTTTAGGCACAGATTTTTGCTCTGGTATCTAACGGTGCCATAATAGCTGGAAGAACCTCAACTTGGGTGTGTTGGGGGTTGTATATTTAAATTCCCATTAAGGCAAAGTGGGAGGCTGCTGGGTCTTAAAACAACTGTGCAGTGAGCCCTGATTCCATCTAAATGTGAGGGGGTTTTCTATGAGAACCAGAGGTGCCAATTGAAACACATCATTTTGGTGACTATTTCTACACAAGGAGAAGGGTTATTTTACATTAACGTTTTATGTGTTATGGAACAGATGGGGTTCAGTTTAGTGTTAATAACTGGAAAGTGAGGGAAATAGCCTTACAAAAATGATGCTGCTGAAGGTTGAGGTTGAATGAGGCTGCATTTTTCCATCTATCATTTGATTTTATTACTCGGAGGAGACAGTCTTTTCATTTGACTGTTATTTTCTGTAGACTTATTAGTGCTTTTATTAAAAGAAAAACACTGCAGAGAAGATAATGGTTGCACATCCAGCAGGCACAGATTTCCCACCATCAGTCTTGGAGCTGTAATTGATGAGACAGGGCTCCTGGTGTGGTCAGATGTTTTACCACAGCCTCCAACTTCGAGCAGCAGAGAACAGAATAAGAAGTAGAGGAGGAATGTTGGGTTTCTATGTTTGAAAAGTGCTTCACTCTGCATTTTCATGCAGTATTTGAGCCTCGATTGTGAATTGCCTTTACCTGTCCTGTCATCCTGGCTGCTTAATAGTCATCAGCTCATGAAAAAGGAGAGGAGAGCCTTCAGAAGATGGAACAAATGAAGTTCCTGCAGATTTGGTGAACATATGGAAGCTCTTCTTGCTGTCCTGGGTCTCACATCCCCTGAACTGAAGGCAAAGAGCTAACCCTAAAGCTGTTTTGAGTTTTGTCTTATTTTCCACCCCCATTTTCAGGACTTGCAGCCAATCCTTGGAGATGCCAGTTAGGAATATTCTCTTGTTTGCTTTATTGCTGAGACAGCCTTGAAGTTCCTGAGCACTTTGGTGTGGAGGTCTGGCTACCAAATGGGGAACAACAGAGAAAAGATGGAAAGATATTTCATTAGATCTCAGACTTCCTTACGTTTCTCTCTGGTCATTTGAGTGGGATGGGTCTGACCTCCAGGTTGCCATTTACTTATGCTCTGTGCTTTGAGTGACCACATAACTCTTCAGTCTTCCCAAGGCTAGCGAAATGCATGTGTTTGTGACCACAATTAAATACTTTGAAAGAAATAGAACTCTATGTATGGAAGGAAAGGCAATACATGGAAATGGGTATCATTGCCAGGGAAACACAAGCTTGCTGCTTTTGTCTTGCTCTAAGGGAATAAAGCGGGTAATTAATTGCAAAGGGAATTTCTTGCCCTTCTCTCTACCCACAGTCTCTTCCTGATCTTCTCCCATCTCCTGCCTTCTTCTCCCTCTCCCTCACACAAACGTGCACGTTCCCTTTTGCAGCGGTGGGAAGCATCTGCTGTATTAAGTCAGGTTTTGCTGCTGGGTCTGAAGGAAGGGTATGGAAAAATACCTTGACCATTATGGGAATGTGGCACAACTGCAGCGGCTCAGGAAATATAGCAGTATGGTCTGGAAGAAGCCCCAAGGGGAAGAGGCTTTGTGCATTATTCATGCTTGCTAGTGTGAAAGCAATAAACTGAAATTAAAATTGAAATATAAACATACATCATGTTAGATTTGTGTAAAGAAAAGAACTTGGCTACCGCAGGCTCCTGGAGATTGCAGCCCACAGAGGCATTTCTCTGACGAGCAGCCAGATAGCTCAGCGTGTGCTTTCCTGATAGTCTCTGTGTTCTTTACGTTTCTGTGAGACTCTTAAGCTGCTGGTGCTTGGAGCTGTTCTGGAGACCTTTAGACCTGCCCGACTTGGGATTTGCTCCACTTGATTTGAAGGCATTGACATAGGTGTGCTGCAGCGTGTCGGTTTGAGGGTAGGATCACAAAGTGGGCCCTTCTAAGCCATTTTTCATCCTTTGTTAAAGGCAGAGGAGGTCAATCTCTGTAGCTCATCGATGATGTGTGCTGTGGGGTGCTCTCCTGTATTCCTCTTTGTAGCAGTGCAGAGGTGCTTTGAAAACTTCTGAAGGAAAAGTGATGGAAAACGTGCTCAGTACAAATCCCTTGAGCCACTACTGCCGGTGATGCCGGTGAGAAGCTTCTGCCTGGCCAGGGGTTTGAAGCATGGGCACCATGTGTGTTCCTGCTGTGCTTTGTCCAAATTGCATTTCCAGCCTTTCTGTCCCACCTTATTTCTCATTAAATGAATTGAGTTTTCCTACCAGTGCTGTCCATAAATCCTGCTTCCCGCTCGGCACACTCCCAGGCCGAGCAGCATTAAAATAGCCAGCAGTCCTTGAAAATGAAAACCAGGAGTTGGGGGGAAGTGGGATTGGCAAGGACGAGTACAGAAGGACTCTCTTCTCTCTCCTTCTTCGTGGTTTCTTAGCTGAGTCCATAAATCTTTTAATAACGGTAGTGAAAATTGAAAGGAGAAAGGGAAGAAGCGAGTTTAAAGCATTTCTGCTATGAGAAAGGATACAGTGGGTTTGAAAAGGTGTGGAGGAAAGGTGGGAAAACCAAGTCCTGCAGAGTGCCTGAGTGCCTCCTGCTCAGTGTGAAGGCAGAAAGCAGCAGTTTAGTGCACGTGCATACGAAGTAAAGCTTCACACCTTAGGGCAGAACTAAAAAGGGGCTCAAGTTTTCAGACGCTGTAGCCGCAGCCCCAGTGAGGCAGGCGGGTGTTGCTGTGCTGCTGTGTCCTTTTCAGTCATGTCCCTTTGTGTTAGGCTCGTGCATTAGCAAGGGTGTAATTCCAGAGGTTAATTTTGAGGAGCACAGGGTAGTTGAAATGAATAATTTATGTATTCTTTGACTTGGACATATATGGTTTAGATGCAGAATATGGTTATTATTGTACCCTGTTGTACTCTACAGTCTTGTGAAGGATTTATGTGCAACATCATTATAATTATGAAGTTTGACTCTCTTGTTCTTGGCTTTTTCCTTTAAGGCCTTTTTTTTCAGTTATGAAGTGATATTGGAAATCTCTTTCCAGCCTGACACTCTCCACAAGAGACTGGCTAATGGTGGGGATGTGGGTTTGAGATCAGACTCACACCTGGTCTGCGTCAACCCATGCTATTACTGACTAATGGCTGTGGGACAGTAGATGAGGAGTCTATGGCTTTCAGTCACCAGAAGGTTTTAGCTTGCTCTGACGTGGTGTTGATGTGTGGTTCTTTCTTGCAGTGTACATGCCGCAAGGACATGGTGAAGATCTCCATGGATGTCTTTGTGCGGGTTTTGCAACCGGAACGTTACGACTTATGGAAACAAGGAAAAGACATTACTGTCCTGGACCACATGAAACCCACAGCTCTGACTAGCCCAGAACTAGATGCCTGGAATGAGACGAAGGCGGAGTTGAAGACTAAACTGCTTCGCAGGTAAAGAGAAAAGCCAGACAGGAAGAGAGCTGTGCCTGAGCGCTGTGCTGGATTTCTCTTGCTAGGATTCTCAACGCTGTGATTCGTAGTTCGGGATAGTCCAAACTCTCCTTTTGTTTTATTTGTTTTGAACAGTTCCTCTTGTGCTCCCTCGGTGTTCCGTTTCCTTTTAATGTTAGAGAAGCACGTGTTTGCTGAAAGTAGGACGCTGTGTGCCCCCTCACATCTCATCTCTTAGCCTGCAAGACAAAAAAATCCATAGGATACATTTATAGCTTCACTTATCAGAATGCAGGAGGACAGAAAAGCCCCATCAGTTGCGAGAGGGATTTTATGCATGCCTTTCTGTGCTTCCTTTGATCTCTGTATTAATTTTCTACACGTTGGTGGGTTTTGTGTGTTACAGCATGCTGGAATTGAAAATTTGGCATGCTAACCTTTTACTGTTGGAATCTTGCTTTTATAGGATAGGAGATGAGGAAGAGGACAACAAGCACCGGTATGTGACTTCCCTCATCAACTCTATGACTTCATTCTTTTCCCTGTCAAGTTTCTTAAAACAGTCACTCTGAAAGTGTTTTTCACTTCGTTTTTTCATGTCTGCTTCCTTAAGGGGGCACAGAAAATCTTTGGGCATCGAGGTTTCTCATACTGCATCTTGGGTTTGTGTAGTTCCCTGAGGCCTTCTCTCGCATCATTAGAGAACTCCAGCACTCTCATGCCTGTTTGGATTTTCCATTCTTGAATGTACAGATAATCTGAATTGGTAGTGATGTGCAATGGTGAACTGGTTGTGGATAAAGCTTACTGCTTACCAAAGCAGATAAGGAAACGCTGCTGCTGCCTCAAACAGTGGACTTGAACTAGAGTGTTATAGACATCAGCTGCCAATGGAGAACTTCCCTTCCTCCTCAAGCTTGCTTGAAAAATGAGACTATATTCTAGGAAATGGCATTATCATAGGGCTTTAATGTACTCAGATGTAAAGTGTGTGCCCATCCATATGCTGCCTTACCCTTCTTTTTTACATCATTCTCATTCCTGCTCTGCCTGTTACCCAAATGCTTGCAGTGTAGCGCATAAGCTTACTTCTTTCTGCTGTCATCAAGTATTTGTGGAATTTCTGGGTGTGAGTGTTGGCAGTCTCTGGGAATTGTGCTGCCTTATCCAGACCCAGTATCACTTCTTTGAAATCCAGGGAAAAAAGCTTTACATAGACTTTAGGTTTCTGGGGCCATCTTTGATAGGGACTTTGAGTAACAGTCTAAAAACTGTTGACCTAATAATTTGATGATAGCTGATTTATTTAGGCATGCTAGCAAAGAATAAGGTAATATTCCAGCTTCTCTAGCACTGGGGATTGTATTCCAGGAGTTTTCACCCACTGTGGCATTGGACTGGTGCTCCTTTCTTTGTCTTGCCTTTTCTGTGTGAAGTGATTCATCCATTATTTTACAACTGCTGCGGTGAGAAAGTGTGTTCCGTGCTAAATCCATGCTCCAAAAGACATCATAAATACAATATTTGGCAAGTAACTGACCTCTGCAATGTCACTCCGCTCCAGAGGTTACATTCCTGAAAGGATTTCAACTATTCCATCTATAGTGAGCTCCAGGAAAAGCAGGGCAGTCTCAGGGTCACAAGTTGTGATTTATGCTCTATGGGCAGTGGCTCTCTGAACTCCAGTGGGTCTCTTTACTGTCTGTGGCTATTAAGGGTTACTTAGATAGATGTCGTGTTTGCAGTGTAAGGTGCTGTATGAACACCAAGGATTATTTTCCCTCTTTAAGCCTGTGACTTAGCAGAGAAGCCTCTTTCTTAACCTGAGCCTATTGCAAAAGATCCAGGTATTTATTTTTCCTTATCTGTCCACTGTTTCCTAGATTATTTCAGTATTATGCTGAAGCAGTTCTGAAGCTGTTGCATACTGCTCAGCAGCACTCTCTCCTGTACTTGCATCTCAGAAAGACATAATTTTACTTGAAGACTGACTGTTCTCAGCAGGATGGACTTTACTGGAAGAATGGGATTCACCTCTGCCCAAACCTCTTCACAGATGTATCTACTTAATTTAAGTTACTTTGTGGTCTGATCTTCAAAGAGAGCAAATGCTGCTTTTTTTGCCCACTCTCTTGGAAAATGGAACTTTGAAACTCTGCGGAGAGATGTGTTATTTCTTCTGTAGGGTCATTCATCCTTAGTTACCTTGAAAAACTCGACTCCGTCAGCTGTATAGCCTCAACAAGAGACTGGTTTAGTCTGGTCCACAGAGAGCCCAGTTCTGGTATGCAGATTGTCAGCTACAAAACAGCCTCATTTCTGCAGCGTACCGCCTTCAGCGTGCACTTCTGGAAGCACAGTTGTTTTCAATGATTTGCTTTTTGCCTCTCTTCATTTCCCCCCAGCCCCAGAGTGAGAAAAACACTGCAAAAATTTCTTTTTTTATCTGCTGGGAGTATAAAGCTTTGTGATTTAATTCTTTCTTTTTTTGCCTGGCATTTCTACACGGCAGGAATAAACCACACACTTTACTAAAAATAGCTTCTAGCGCTCAATTCTGCTTCAGTGCTTTCTTCACCAGCTATGGAAAGTTCCAGCTGCAATAGAAAAGTCTGACAGGTTTAGCTTCTCCTCCCACCTTGCTTTTCTCCCTGGGAGAAGGTGGTGTGTTCTCAAACTGTGGGTGAAAAGTTGATCCTTCTGGCTTCAGCTCTGTGTTCCTGCTGATGAATGTCTTACGAAGTTCACATCTCTACTTGGAGGGCTACCATATGGGTAGCGTCTGGTGATTATAAATTGCTGCTCATATTCTGTGCTATTAATTCAGTTCAGGTTAAATTTCCTTCTTCACTGGCTTCCTGATAAAAGGCTCTGGATTTCATTGTGCTCCAAATCTAATGAGCAGGATGGGAGGCTGAATTGTAGAGTCTGGGGGCTGATAAAAGCAGTGTGGTTGTGTTCTGCACTTGGTTACAGGGTGGTAGGTGCAAAGCCATGTGAAGATGCAACTCTCAACAAGTTTACTTTCTTCATAGCAGCCTAGGGGGCTGTTGGGATTTGGGGCTGATAAGACACTGCTATATTGGCTGTCATTGAAGGGTGCTTGCATGATTCAAGGCTTTATTTTTGCCCCACTCTGCCCCCTGCCCAGTGAATTGGCTGGGGCTGGGCAGGGGCTTGGGAGGGGACACAACTGGGACACTGGGCAAAAGGATGGTCTATGCCACAAAACATTACACAGAGCAATAAATCCTGGGGTAGAGAAAGAGAGAGGAGGGGGGGGTTGGCTTCCAAAGTGGCTGTTTGGAGGCTGGCTGAGCATTGGTCTGCCTGTGGGAGCTGGTGAGTGGATTGCCTTTATGATTTCTTTCTCTTTTTATTCTTTCTTATCTCAACCTACAAGTTTTCTGGCTCTTGTTCTTCTTCTTTTCCCCTCCCTGCCCAACTTGAGCAGGGGGAGGAAGTGAGTGAGTGCCTGTCTGTGTGGGTGCTTGGCTCCTAATGCAGTTCCTAACCAAAAGACATTATCCTGCATTTGGTTTTTGCATTGTGGCTGCTGTGATCTCCTCATCTCAGTGGAGCTGACCCTTTGGAAAGGACAACATCACTATTGGCTTGTTAGTATTAGCCTGATCTTATTAATATGCAGTTTTCTTTTAGTTAGACTTGTTCATAGGCCTTGGACCTTGTGGATTACACTACTGAAAAGTCATAGTCTGCTTACTGATGCTGCTATAAGCATTCATTTTGCTGTGTTTTTAGAAAGTGGGTAATGGCCTCAGAGCTGGAAGGTGATGCTTTCCAGCAGTTTGCCAAAGGGAAGCATGTACAGAATGAGAGAGACAATGGAATGGAGGCAGAGAATGAAAGAAAGATTTATAACAAGTTTTCATCTATAGTTTGAACTACAAGCAAAGCAGATTTAAAATACAATTAAAATCATGCTAGCTGCAGCTCATGAGCTTACATGAGTACTGGTGGGGAAAAGCTTTTTGGGAAGCCTGGACAATTAATGGCTGTTGTGAATGGGTCATAAATGTTGTGTTATACAAGGTTCATCTGTTGCCCTTCAGATACCTGTTTTGCCCTGTAGCTACTGTTAGCTACCTTGTGTTTTCTCTCCAAAGAAGGTCCTGTTGTTTTGTATTCAGCTAAGTCACTGATCGTTTTATATATTGAAGGCTGTTCTTTTATGTCAGATCACACTTCTGTTCTTCTAGGTCTCAGCGAAAAAGAAGTCAACCCAGAAGACATAAAACAGAGGATCAGAAGTCTCTTGGAGATGTCATGGCTATGGAAACTGGCTTGGAAGACGTGAAAGTAAAAGAGGAACTGAAAAGAGGACCAGACCTAGAGGAAGAGGAGAGAAGCAAAGTGACTGAGGGAGAAGGTAAGGGCCGTGTTCACTGATGGCAGATCACTTCAGTGAAGAATTAGGGCAAGCTGCCTCTCTAGACCACATTTGTAAATGACTTGTCTGCTGTTCTTTATTTCTGTTGAAATAGTAGTGGAATCTTTCCCAATATTAAAACTATGCTCCCTGAAATACACCATCATTTACAACAGCGATTGATTTTTCCCCTCTCTTTAAGGATTCAGTGCAGATAGCTTTCTTAGCAGGGCTTGAAAACTCTGCCCAAACTATTGCAGGTTTGTAAAATGTATATATTAGGGGAGGAATGTTTTAAAATATTTCACAGAGAAACAAATTATATTTCATGTCCTCCTCTGAAAAGGAATGAAAAGTGCGCTCCCTTATGCAATTAATCTTTCCTGCTCTCCCTCCTGATTTCCCGCAGAGACTGAACCAAATCAGTCTTAGGTTGTGTGGGATCCACAGCTGCTGCTTGAGTCCAAGTTGCAGCATTGGTTTTCTCAAGGCTTAGCTGAAGGAGGGAAGCCTCTCAGCTTTCTTTGCATGGCTGAGGTTAATAGCAGTCCCTGACAACTCCCAGTCCTTTCTGATTCCTTCTGCATATGGATAGTCCAAAGGCCTGACCTCAGCCTTGGTGCCTGGAGGCTCCTCTTGTGGTACCTGTTTTCTTCCTTGCCTGTGTATGAAAGGTTGCAATTCTTGCTGGCAGTAAGATGCTTTCTCCCCCCTAATGTGTGTGGTCAAGTTGTGTCTGTGAGGCACTCTCAAGCATTTCATACACGCTAGCGAATTCGTTTTCATCTATTGTATGTATCCAGTGCTTGGAGAAAACTGTTGCTGCAAACTGTTTAGAGAGCCTTGATAATGATCTGAAAGGAGATCTGTGCAAGCTTTGAGAAAAGAATTGGGGGTTTTGTTCAGTTCCAGAGTTTCTTTGCTAGACAGTGGATTTTCTCTTTTCGTGGGAAATAAGGAGTTTGAAAATCACTGTTGTACAGAGCAGGAGTGGCACAGTGCAGATAGTTAATTTCTATTGCCCCAAGCTTGAAAGTGTCAGCCGTGTGTTAAATTGTCTGCTCGAGCTCTCGTACAAGTCTAACAGTTGGTGCTTGTAATAAATGGCCCGAAAATGCTGATATCCCTTTGGAGACAAGAGATAAGTGACGAGGACAGATCTGAGATCATTAGAATGGCAGAGGAACAATAAAGGCACTGTTCTAGCTGACTAGGTTCCAAATCATACACTTAGACTACATGTTAAGAGGTCTTTATCTGTTAGCACAGGAGGGAAAAACTTATTTTCAGCCCCACTGCAGAAGGTGTCACTAGAGTGGAGCTATTTGCTTTGCAGTTTTGGAGGGATCTGGTGCTCAGCATGGCTGCGAGCAAATACACAAGGTTCTTCATGCAATACAGCAGTTAAATACCAGTGAGTTCTCTAGTTGTCTGCATCCTTCTGTCTGCTTCTCACAAGTCTATTCCAGTTTCAACTTGACACCCCTTGTTCTCAAAGGGGTTGTACAGCTGCAAGTTCAGCAAGCTCCCTGTAGTGTTTCACATTGTCCCTGGACAAGCAAGTCTCCCCACCATGCAGGAGCATCATCATACTACTGCTCTGCTATGTGTGTGTGAGTCTTCTTCAGCAGCAGGGCAGCTGGGAGGCACTCCTCTTTTAGCCTGCCACATCAATTTGTGCATAAAGGTCCTTTTCACATGATAGCCAGGTAGGAACTTGGAATGTTACCTTCCTTTTTCCTGGCTTTTAATTTTATGGATTGCTTACAAACTCCTTCATTCACTTTAATGCAGAAACTTTGTTTCAAAGCTCTACACACCAGCTGCCGTCAAATTACCCATTTAGAAGTCAATGAAGTTGGTGAATGGCATTTGTTTCGTTGCTGGGTAGAGAGTTCTTGGAGTGTAGAGGTAGCGAATATGATCTGGCTTTGTGTGACTGGGGAAAAATCCAATTTGCCTTTCATTCAGTATCATCGTTTCTCTAAGGAAATTCAATATTCTTTTCTCTGTGACAGAGCAAACCAGTTTATCCGAGGGACTGCCTACACAAGTACAGCAACAACTGCTTGGGCTGGGCTTGTTCCCTGTCTGTAAGTGAGTGTAAATAAAGTCATCAGAGCAGACTTCTGGATTGAAATGAAATGGAGGAGATTTCAGCAGGGATTTTAGCACATAGTGTGGGATTATTCACCTGCGCTTTTCAGACCCTTCCTCCTGCAGCTACCTCATCATGAGTGATGCTTTGTCTCGTTTTCTGTTCAGTGGTTTGGCTGGTCAGCTTTGGGCTAGTCCTTACTGGAGCAGTCGCAGTAAGTTGGAATTGGTCATGATTAGGGTGAATGGCCTTTTATCATCAGCAGTTTTCCTCCCCACCCCATTAGAGGGAAAATGACCTTTTGCAGAAGTCTCATCTAGTTGTAGCATCTGCAGGTGAAAACCAATCTCTTATGAAATAAATTGAGCACTGGCATCTGTCTGTGGAGCATCTATTATTCACTTCCCTTTGAGTGAACTGATAACTTCATTCATGAAGTGAGGGAAGTGTTGGGCAAAGAGAACATCCATCATTCTAAATGGAATAAAGTGAGATGTGAAGGCATCTCCTGTCCTAACTTCGCTCAGTGGCCAGTAGGAATTCTAATTACTGCTGTAAAATCAGTGTGTAGGGGTCCTTTAACAGATTTCTATTGGGAAGATAGGCAGGAAAGGCTTTTATGGGTCATTACTGCCTCTGGTAAAAACACTGAGACGTCTTATCTGTTCAAGAAGTGGTTTTGTTGTCACAGCCATGTAAGAGACCTGCAGTGCTATGCAGATAAGATGAATGACAGTAAGCTAGGAGAAACAAGGGCAAACAAGGGTGCTGGAAAGGATATCTCAGTAACCACTGCTGGCACTGTGTCTGTAATAGGCTTAGCTCAATGCTGTACTTGAGTTGTGCTTTAAAGGCATCTTTAAAAAGGCCTTACAGTGGAAATCTTTTGGTAATAATGATTCAGGTATCTTTGTTCAATTCCCCATTTCCTAGGGCTGGTGAATGCATCGACAAGCAGTAATGCTCAGATAAGAGCTGTGCTTGCACATAGAGGGAGCAGGAAGTGGGGGTGGCTCAGATGCTAGAGCAAACTGGTGACTGGAACAGTGTGTGCCCCCTTATCAGCCAAAAGCTTTGGAGCACACCTCCTCATACATGTAGATTTATTTTTCTTTCTATTCTTATTTAGTAGTTAGAATTTTAGAGATCATTATAATAGAGCTGTTGTTTATACTTATTCCTCTGCTCATCTCTTCCGTCTATTATAAAACATACACAAAAATAGAGAGTTAAAGAAAGGATGCGGGAAAGATGAAATAAACACTTATTTCTGAAATATATTTTATTTTATTAATAGATCAAAAGTATTTTCCTCCTGCAGCCCCTTGGAGGGTTTTATGCACCCCATTTTGGGGACTGCTGAGACGGAAAACTTGATATACAGAGTCAGGGCTATGTGAGTTTTGGCTTCTTAAGGGTTTCTGAAGGGTTTAGATCTTTTTCCTCCAGACAACTCTGCTCCAGTCAGAGATCCCATGGAAATGGCACAGGTCTTGTCTTTCTAAAGTGGGCTTCTTGAAGTCAGTGCTGAAGTACAGCAGAGTTTGCCTATAGGTTTCAGTCTGCCTGTTTGAAAGAAACAATAGTACCAGGGTGGAATCTGTTAGCCCAGAGTTGGAGCTTTTGATGAGGGGACAAAAGTACTAAATGCCTGGAGGTGATGGCATACGAAGCTAAATGTTGCCGTTGTCTTGAAACAGGTGAATGCAAAGTGAAGGCTCGTCCTCCAAAGGTGAAAGGGGAGAGGAAGAGGAAGCACCTTTTCCATCAACACCAGCACCATCTGCAAGCGCCTCCTCCTCCTCTGCAGCAGCAGCAGCCACCGCTGCCACCACCTCCTGCAGCCCAGCAGCCGCTGGCAGAGGGTGAGGCATCCACAGCACGGCCACCAGTGCCCCCAGCAGTGCCCATCTCGACTGCAGCAGGGAAGAGCTTGTCTCCAACTCCCCTCAACGTCATCCAGCCCTTAGAGGCACCAGTTGAGGAAGATGACTTTAAACCTCGTCCCATCATTCCTATGCTTTACGTCGTTCCACGGACCAAAAAGGTGGTGTTTGACAAGGAGCACATGTCCTGCCAGCAGGCGTTCGAGCAGTTTGCCACGCAGAAGAGTCCAACTTGGCAGGAGCAGGCAGTCCCTATGGAAATCTCTGGGAAAGAGGAGGAGAATGCAGAAGCAGAAAATAGAGAGGTTGCCACAGAAGTCAGTGATTTACAGGTATGTGTGGGCAAGGAGGTAGCAATAAGATTTGCTGGTTTCAAGCAACCACCTGGGGACCAAACTTGGAATGAGGGGATGACTTGCGCTTGAGCCTCCAGTGGAATGATGTTGTGCTGGTGAGCCAGAGTGCTTTTAATGGAAGAGATGGGTTATTTTCTCACTGTTCAGTCCATTGTTGCATTGATGCTAGCTGGTAAATCAAACTTGTTATTGTCTGCAAAAGATAATCAATTTCCGTGCTACAGTAGTAGGGATACCACTGAAATGATCATCTCAAGCTGTAGGCAGGAGACCTCTGCTGCTGCAGAGCATTGAATTCTTGAGAGTGGTAAAACCAAACAGTCCCCAGGGGAACTACGATTGCATCAACCTTTTAATAATTCTTCTCCCTTGTTTTTGACTTCCTCAGCTGATGTGCTTTACACTTCTCCAGCATAAGCCTTATGCTTCCAAGCGCTGGCCTGCTGTGTGGTGTTGCCTAGGCATCTTTCCCATCATGAGGTCTAGCATTGGAAAAGCTGGCAGGAAACTTTTCCATGGACAACACAGTTCATGACATGTAATCTATCTCGGGCATCTCTTTTCCTTGGGGAGTGCTTGCCTGAAGACAGTTTCCAAAAGAGGAAGGAGGAAAATGTTTAGGACTTAGCAGCAAGTCAGAGCAGTGTGATGTAGCTCTTGTTTTCCTACATGATGCTGCTGAAAGAGCCAATGGAATGGCAAAGCAGTTAGGATTTGTGGGGGCAGGGAGGGATGTGCACTGCTGTACCAGCATGGCACAGAGCCTACCTTTCATGTCACTGTTTCAAAGACATAATGGCTGCAGATTTGAGAGGAAGAAAGTGCTTTGCTGTGCTGCCGTAAGTACTTTCATTTCTGCTCACTCCTGTCTAACATGGAATGTTCTTGGATTTCATTCTTAATGCTGCAGTACTGCTGCTCGTCCTCATGTTCGTGAAGCAAAGCACGAGGCACTGTCAGTTTCTAGTGCAAAGGAACTCACCTGTGATGCACTCGTGCCTCGCACCAAGCAGGCTGTGAGCCCTGTGGTTAGGCTGCAGTACTTGCAGTGCTGGCTGTTGTAGGGGCAGTGGGTACAGCACAGTGTGACTGTGCTTGTTATGAAGCACACTGTAATGTTGTAGTTAAATGCTTCTGGCCCTGTGCACTCTGTTCATGATTTTTGTGCTACAGTTCCTCTCTGTTGATGTGATTGATCAGACTTCAGAAGCTGATGGAATTGGCAGGCGTGAAGCTGGTGGGAGGCTGCTCTGATTTTAAGCAACATTGTAGTTTACCTTTACGTGACATCTCAAGAGATAGCATTGCCTTTATCTACCGCAATAATTGGCTCACAAGGCTTTATTGATCGCAGCCAAAAGGCGGTGAGCAGTTTGCTGTGTAAATTCAAGAACCTTTTCTGACAAGGATACAGCCTCTGCTGTCCTGTTCTCTCCTTTGCTTGCCAAGATGTTTTGGGGTTCCCATCGAGCTTGTTCTTTTTTGTTACAGACTGCTTCTGCTTTCTCCAAAATGAAGATGGAGATAAAGAAGAGTCGCCGCCATCCCCTGGGCAAGCCCCCAACCCGCTCCCCACTGTCGGTGGTTAAACAGGAGACCTCGAGCGATGAGGGTGAGTGCACAGGAATGCTCATTGCACGTTGAATGCTCCAATGTCTTGTCTGAGCTGAAAAAGTGCTGAAGCCGGTAACAGAAGTGGATGGCCTGAAATGTTTTGTGTTACACTTAACTGATAGAAAATGCAGCCTGTTCCATTTTGATAACCCAGCTGGAAACTGCATCCACGGGAGGTGTCCCTTCTCACTTCCTACCCCTTTTTCTCTCAAGAAGATGATTTTGCTTTTTCTTCCAAGAAAAAGATTCTGCTGGCTGCAGAATGAGGCAGTATTTTGGGCAAAAGGGAAAGAAAAAAGAGTTCAGAGAAAATAACATCTTCAAGTAAAAGCTCCTTCTCGGATATTGCATTAAATGAGATCTGTTCGCCTCCTAGGGTGGTGGAAGTTAGGTCAGCTCGTAGGTATATGGGGAAAGTGAATTCTGACTTCTGGTTGGGGTTTTAATTTATGTGAATGTTGGGGTCCAACTCTTCTTGGAGATTGAGAAACGAGAATTAGAAAGTTGGTGCTTAACTGCACATCCCTGATTTTTCTTTTCCCACATTCCAGTCACTTAGAATGCCCCAACAGTCTGGATGAGGTGGTTGTGTGGTGTAATTTACCACTTCTGGGTTTGGCCTACATTAGAAAGTACTCAGAATATAGAGAAGTTCCCAGTAAGAAGCTGTTGCATGCTGGGGCAGGTACATGAAGGTGTACCTGGCAGTCCCTGCGTTCAAGGTGCTTACAACTTCATATTCAAAAGGACATCTTCCCTGTTCACTTGCCTTCAGAGAATATAGCCGTTGATCTTGGAGAGGCTTTGTGCAGGAAGGGGATATTCTGTACATGCTTAACTCCATTTCCTTACCAAGGATGCTGCATTTGATGTCTTGCATATGTGGAATGTGAGGCAGTGAAAGGCAGTGAGACTGCCAACCCTGTTTGGTGTGAGACCTTGCAGCAAACTTGGTGCTGGAGGACCCACTTTAGAAGGATCCTTTTCCCCGTTCTGACTTGCTGGATTGCGTACGGGGACCTTGCTGCCTGACTCAGGAGCAGCTTTCTGTGGAAGCTGGCATTTCTTGAGGGCTCATTTACAGCACTGTTGGGCAAAATCTGATCAAACATACTCTTCCCAGCCTGGGAATAGCAGCTTTCTTCATTCCGTGCTTTTTCAGGACTAAGGTAGAAGGATGAGCTGGAGACTGCAGTGAGGAAGAGTGAGCATGGAAATGAAGGGAATGCACACGCTACACTAAGATTCAGTTGAGACAGATTGTTAGACTTTCCTACTTGCATGTAATTTGCTTGAAATGTAGGAGCCATCCTGAACACTGTGTCACCTAAAATCCATCCTGGAGTGAGGGAAGGTGATGATAACACACAACAGTCATTTCCTTTTTCCCTCTGTCTGTCACTCTGGATTAGGCTGTCAGTTGCATTGATTTCACTGGTATCATCAATCCTTCCCTGTCTCCTGATGTGCCTTGACAAACGTGGTTTGGTTTTCACTGCAGGTTCCTTTTATCCTTTCTGATAACCTCAGAGCCTGAAAATCTTAGGCAGGAGGTAGGAGTGAGGAGGAGCCTCAGACTTGTTGAGAGCAGAACATTAACTGCATGCTTCCAGTAATGAACAGTGAAGCAGTGATCTCCTTGATTTAATGTGCCGAGCACTGGGGATAATGTTGCACTAAGGTGTTTTGAGTTGCCTTGGCCAAAGCTGATCTTTTGGAACCTTTGCAGATGAGCAGTGCAAGTAGTGATTTATGCTTTGTCTTGGGTGGAGCATCTCTTGTAATGATTCACAATTCCTTAATAAGGAATGCAGGACACTTGGATCCCCAAATGGACACGAATGGATTCTGTGGAAGTTTCATCATAAAATGCCAAAGGCCTTTTAAAGGTTTTGTAGAAACAAAGAATTAGCCAAGTAATTAGCACAAGCAGTAGCTGTCAGAGCTGTGGCGGGAGAGGAGTGGTGGTGGATGCAGATCAGAGGCTTAGTGGCGTGAACTGATGGGAGTAGCTCTGAAGCAGCTGCGGGAAAGTAAAATAAAAACTTGAACCCAAGATATCTCATAGCCAAGATCTGTGTTTGTAGAAACAGGTACGGGATGCACTTTCGGAAGGTGGGAACAGCCTTGCTGCTGACCGGTGGGGATTGGGAGCTGCATTTGTGTCTTCCAGGGAATGTCTCCCATTTGGGGAAGAGAAAGGAGGATTTCCTTGCACTTATATCATGGATTTTGAAGTTGACTTCGTTAAAGTGATGTAGTAGGTTTCTACAGCTGGAAAGTGGAGAGTATGAAGGCATTAAATCTGGTTTCTCTTCCTTTTTCTTCCTCATGGCTGGTTCCTTTAGGTATCAGTGTCTCTCTTGCCTACCCTCCCCATAAAGTGGGGATTACATCAGTTTAGGGAAGTATTTGAGACATGCACATGGATGAGTTATTATTATTATGAGCTCTTATTGCACTCCTTGTGTTGTCAACACGTGAGCTGTTTGACCCTATCTTGCTGCATGTTGTTTCTCCTGTCTCCGCATGGGTTTGTATCTACTGACTGTCCATGATCCTTATTTTTGCTTTCTAGAAACATTTCCATTTTCTGGAGAGGAAGATATGAGTGACCCGGAGGCTTTGAAGTCTCTAATTTCCCTCCAGTGGAAGAATAAAGTACCTAATTTCCCAGCTGAAAGAAAATTCAATGCAGCCGCTGCCCTGAGCGAGCCATACTGCGCTGTCTGTACTCTCTTTTACCCCTATAACCAGGTAATTCCTGATGCTGCTCAGGCGACCGTGTCCATGGTGGGTGCTGTGTGGTGGGGACTGGCTAAGTTATGGTGCACACCTCTGTTATAATGAAATAAGACCCAGAGGAGCGTGTTTGGATTTGGCTGAGGCAGTGGATGCAGCCTTTGCTGTTCTCTTCCCCGGCTTCTCTGCCTTTCCCTGCTTTCATTTTTTAACTCCCATTTAAAGAGCTTTGCACTGCACCCACTGTTTCATGCCGAGGAAAGATGCCATATCAGGCATGTGATCACTGTTGTTTCCATCTCCCAGACTTCTGAATATATGCAAACAAGCAACAGAATACAAACTTCCTGAGTAAGCACATACATCATTTCTTAGAAACTACCAATATGCTTTGGGATATGTTATGAGCAGAAAGGCAAAATCTATCAGATGAACAACTTACTTGTTCAGCTGTGTATTGATTTGTTCTTGCCTGCTTATAGAGCCAGATCTGGCTTTGTGTGTCCACTAGGAATATGTGCTTTAGATGCATATATATATATATATGTATGTCTTGGAAGCTTTTCCTGAGAAAAGCAGAACCCACATCCCCCCCCCTCCCCCAATAAAATCCTGTGATTTATTATACAGACTGAAAATACAATACCTGTTCTGATTGCTGGATGTTGGATAATGGTTGCAAGGAAGACTGGGTGCAGCTGGCTTGGTTTGATCTGTTGCTTTGAACTTGGGTCTCCTGCCAGAAACCTTGAAATGCCCTTCAGGGAGAAATCCTGGTGGGAAGAGTAGAAAAAGATGGCAAAAGTCTGGGAGAGGGGAAGGGAAGGTCTTGCTTTTATGGATAGTTTCCTCTTTTTGTGTTTGTTGATGTTTTCAGCTGCGGTTTAGGAATTCCCGTTTTCACGGAAGAAAACCAAGGAAGGCTTCTCCTTATTCTGATGCTTCTTTGAGCTTTCAGAATAAATCACAGTTCCCAGTGCAGGCCTAAGGAGGAGAGGGAAGGAAAAGGCAGGGCTGGGGGTATGCATGAGGAAAGAGGATTCAAGTTCATTATTGGTGCACTTTGTGAGGGTGCTCTGATGTTAAAATTCAAACTGTGACCAGGAAAGAGGCGATTCCATCTGATGATGTTTTCTCTTGAAGTCCTTACAGGTGGATAAAGAAGCTGTCCCGGTCTCTGTAGCAGAGACCTCCTCTTTCGTCCACCTTTCCAAGTGTGGACAGAAGACCAAGCCTCTGATCCCGGAGATGTGCTTTACCTCAAGTGGAGAAAACACGGAGCCACTTCCTTCAAATTCCTATATTGGAGAAGATGGAACCAGTCCTTTGATTTCCTGTGCCAAATGCTGCCTGCAGGTTCATGCTAGTAAGTGTTTCCTTCTTCACCAAAGTGTTGTGGGCATTGAGAAACAAGTTTCTTTGTATGTTGCCTAGATTTGAATTCCTTCTTGACATGCTTGCCATACTTGTCACTGAATAGTGATTCAGCTGTTTGATCTTGACAGATGGGGGGTCTTATTTGGCTTGCATCAGCTGGAATTACTTTTGTTGTTCCCATTTTGTAGTCTGTGGGTCACTGTGCAGGTTGGCATGACAGTTGCTTGTGAAGGACTAGAATGCAACTGTTATTTCTGTACTGCATTTGTGATTGTGGTCACTTCTGGCTCAAGTGATGCAGAATGAGCATGAGGACAACGGCTTCTTTCCCTGCACAGATTGCAGTCTCTTTAGTGATCTGAACAGAGCTGCTGCGTCTTGCACACCCATGTTTTCAGTAGTCCAGTCTATCCATATGGTTTCAGTGGCCAAATTCTCTTTAGGGACAGAGGGCTGTGGACAAGATGCTCATCTGCAGTCTCAGACAGGGTGTAGAGGAATTTAGCTTTCTGTTTTGGCTGTGCTCTACCCTTGAGGATAGGATAGAAGTTAAATCTAGTCTGATGTAGTCTCCAGTGTCTCGTTGCTTCCTTGTCGCTGTTTGTACTTCTAGACTGCAATATCCCTTTGACTTTGCTGCAGTGAATCCATGTGCTTTTATTACAGGCTTGCAGTGTTGAGGTGTATTGTGGTTAAGCTGGCAGCATGCTGTAAAACCAGTTGGCAGCCTGCTTGTTCCGGAGAAGTGCCCGCACCCAACTGTGCTGGGTTACACCAGGAGCAAGGACGGGCAGAGAGGAAAGATTTGGGGAGGTTCCTGGACTTCTGAGGTGTTGGCAAGTCCATAATAAGACAGGATTGAATCTGCTTTCTTGATTCGCCATATGATGAAAAGAGACTTCAGATGCAGCAAACAGCTGTGGATCTATATTATTGACTTTTTTGGATGTAATGTTTATCTGGTTAAGTGGATGATTTTTATATATCAGGTTCTTGTGGCAGTCTCTGCTTTCTGAGTAACTTCTTGTGGGGTGAATTCAGTCATTTGAGACTCCTGCCCACCTGAACTATTATGGTTGGCTTTGTTAGGATAGGTACAAGCTGTGGGCTGAGCTTTGTGGTGCTTAGGATGCTGAGCAGTGATTTGTGATATGTTTAGTTCTCTGCTTGCTTTGTGAACTCATGGGAATTGTGTAGATCCACATCTTCAAAACTATTTTCGTGTCTTTCCCCCATTGTCTTCAATGGCAAACCTCAGTGCCTTCTCCAGCGTTTTAAGGGCTTTTCTTTGTCTTGCTTCCCTGCCTTTATCATGAGTATAATACCACTTTCCTATTTCGGTGCTGCAGAGACGTATGTAGGAGGATTTGGTGCTTGCGTTTTACAGTAATAAATGCTCTGTAAAGTCAGATGTTTCTAGCATTTAATCTAACTAGAAATAAGTTTAAATACTGTTAAATACGTGAAGTGTATGTATTGATTTTCTTTGCAATATTACTGGGTTTGTCCTTCCTCATAATACCACCTAGCAAAGATGACTGCTTCAATCAGGCTAAAATTCACTGGTCTTATCCGTTAATGTGTGAGTGCGTTCCAGCAGTAGCAGCATCACTCCTGAGCCCAGTTCTTCCCTAAGGGGTCAAAAGTACTGCTGTTGTAGCCCTTACACAAGAGGGGGAAAAAATGCTGAGGGTTACCTGTATGTGGTTTTCTGGTTTGTTCAGTTTTAACCCTGCTTGTCCGAGATTTGCTCCCCTTCCCAAAGATGACTTCGCTTATGCCTTTTTTTCTGAGCTCAGACTTGAATGTAGTGATTTAAATGCTGCACCTGATTCCAAAGATGCTTCTGAGTTGACAAGTCAAGTCAATTCTACAGCTGTATTGGCACAACTCTGAAGGTTGTAACTTGGTTTCTTCCAGGCTGTTACGGAATACGTCCAGACTTGGTGAATGAAAGTTGGTCTTGCTCACGGTGCTCAGCCAGTGCATGGGCAGCGGTAAGTGTCCATCCTCTCAGGACAGAGATGGGGGAGTGGGTGGTGCCGTTTGCCTTTGTGTCATTATCTGGGATAGACAGTCTAGCAGAGGCTTTTGGTCCAATTCTGAAGGACTTTTATTCCTACAGGAGTGTTGCCTGTGTAATCTCAGGGGAGGAGCTCTTCAGATGACCACTGATGGGCGGTAAGTTTTTCCTTCCATGCTGCATACTTCCATTTCTAATCTTGTAATGCTGTGAATTTGGCCTTGATGGTCAGTGTAGCAGTTAGTTTTGGCTTTATGGAGGTAACTGCTACTCACTGAGTTGGTAGGATGAGCTTGGTTAACCCTGTCTTCCACTCTGCACCAGGCTTCTCAATAGCAAAGGTTAACGTGGCTCTGAACACTTGTTGAGTTTGATTATTTCTCAGAGAAGAGTCTCTTCAGAGAATGTTTGGTTTCATGCAAGATCAGATGCATAAGAAGGTTGATCCCTGTTGTTTGGAGACATTTACAGTGTGTAACCATGATTAACAATCAGTTGGTAATGTTGCCAAGGCTGCCAACCACCATAAATATGCCTTGATACTAAGGGAGTCAGAGAAATGTTAAATGCCCTCTTGAGTATTTAATTCCAATAATGGTAGACTCTGATTTGTCCCTTCACTTTTTTTTTCCAGGTGGGTCCATATAATCTGTGCTATTGCTGTCCCCGAGGCCCGTTTTCTCAATGTAATAGAGCGTCATCCTGTGGATATTAGTGCTATTCCAGAGCAGAGATGGAAACTGGTAAGTGTCTTCTGTCTGTAGAGAGTGTGAACAAGAGCCCAAAAGAAAAAGGTTTTAAGTAGACAGAGCAACATTATGTGAGATCATAAAGAAGTCAAGATTGGAGGTGATGTTCTCTCATTTCCAACAAGTGCCTCAGGAAGCTGAATCATTTGGATGTCTTCTGAGGGTTCTGTCTCAGTGCTTTGACACACAGACAGGTTGTGGTTACCCTTTCTTCTCTAGGAGTGTGCTGTTATGCTGGGCAAAGCCTGACACTTACCTACATGGCAGTCACATCTAAACTACCTGAAAGCTTCATTTCCTGAATGTACTGCATAGTGGGAGTGTGAAGGGATGTGCTAACTGGGAAGAAGCTGATGTATTGCTCTCGTTCATCTGTAGTTTGATTTGTCTTTCTTTACAACGTTTCTCATTTTCTATCAAGAAACATTTCTTTGTGACCATGGCTGCAAGGGGAGACTCTGCAAAGATTTTAATCCAAGTCCAGCTACAAGTTGTTATTTAGTTGTATAGCCTCATCTGAGAGATCAGTAATGGATGATGCATTAGCTCAGAGCAATTAATCTTAACGTTAGTTAATGGCCCATCTCCATAGTGTGTTATAGCAAAATAAATTGTGCTTTTGCTGCTTTTTTTCGTACAGAAGTCAGCTGGGTGATGGTTGGGAGTGTGGTACAGGCAGGTGATGGAGCAGTGATACATTGGTTAGCATTGATGTATTTGTTAACTGTGCAGCTGTTTAGCACAGGCAGCCCAGGCAGGGCCTGGATGAGAGATTAGGAAGAATCTCTTTCTGCTTCTGGAGTTATTTCTCTGTTGTGCAAATGGGTTTTGTACACAAATGTGAATGTAAAAAGCATTCATTATTCAGGTGGAGTGACAGAGCAGTGGGATGTGAGAGGGATAACTCTTGCAGCAGTGGTTCTTTATGGATCATCTGACATTTCCAGCATGCATGCTCTTCATTGCAAGCACTTGTAACGATGAACTAAAAATCCTTTTACACGAGACTCACTTGTATTGCTTAATGGAGCCTCATAAGGAAGCATGACTTAATTCCTTAACCCTTCTGTGCCTGCCTTACAGGCTGATAAAGCCAGGGCAGTATTAATGGACATAAAACTCTGTGGCTTCACTCCCCTCTGGAGCGTTGCCTGTGCCATGCATGGCCCTGCTCCACAGCTTTCTGTTTCATTCCTGAACTAAAGCTTCAGGTTTGTTCATTTCTTTTCATTGTATTCAGTTTGCACCTCCTGTTTTCTTCATGTCTTGGGGGAAAGGTGGAGAATTTTTATATGAAGTACCTTGACTTACACATTCTACTGATGTGATTGTCAGGCAGACTCAAGTTCAGGTCTTGGTCTTGAGTTCCTGTCAGGATGCTAGTGAGTAAAACGTCTTGTGCCCCAGCTGGCTCAGCTGTAGGGATGGAAAAAGTAGACTTTCAGTCTAATTACTCTGCGTTCCAGAACATCATTAGGCAAGTCCTGTTGTGTTTAGTGTGATTACAGAAACCTTTCCTGTCTGTGTTGGTCTTTAGTTGTGAGCACCTTCACAGCATGTGTGCACGCACCGTCGATGTCTGTTGAAAGCCGTTTGGTGGTGGTGTCACCGCGTGGCATTATAGAGGGAAGAAAGCAAATAAATTATCTTGAGCTGAGACTGAAATGGGTTTTTGAGTTCTGAGCTAGGTAATAATGAAAGAAAGATGCATTTGGATGGCAGAATGTAAAGGCAGTGATGCTTCCAGCCGGGGCATTGGGGTAGTGTGTGAAGAAGTACAGAGGAAATCTAAATTGGATAAGATTGTGCAGAGAAACACACTCATGAGCCATCGTGGAGAGTTTTAGCATTCCTTGTAGGAATTCTTGGAGCATGAGAGGAGTCCGTGGAGGAGTTGGGGGGGTGTCTGTGGAGGTGTGCAACTGCCTTTAGGAAGATAAATTGAAGATGATGGTGTTGGTGCTGGACCTGATGCTTTTTCAGTGACGGAGTTGCTGCAGAACGAGATAAAATTGGAGAGATGGCCTTTGCTGAAAAGATGCAAAAGGAGAGAAGGAATGATGGGGAGGTTGAGGACAGTTGAAGTGGAGGGGTGGAGATAATGGGGTAAAGAAGGGTGAGGGTTACCTTGATTATGTTTCTATGGTTTTAAATGTGTCTTGTGTTAAGTGACTGTGAGGAGGAGTTGCAGTGATCTCTTTAGAGGTACATCCTGTTCTTTGAGCACGGGCCAGGCCTCCCTTTATAACACAGAGTTTTCAGTCCATATGTGGGTATGGCTGCATTTTAACGAATGCCGTTTCCATGCTCCCTGATGAATGGTGGATTCGGGGCCGGGGCGTGTAAATTATTTATGGCGTGGAAATTTGGAATAATGAGCTGTCATTCCTCAGTGGGGTAAATGAATTGCAGTGCTCATCAGGCAGGAGACAGCCCATTTCTTACTCGCAGCTCTGACCCGACTCTCGGCTCTGCGTTTCTCCTGGAGATTTGTCTCTTGTGCTTTCAGCCTTCTCTTTTCCTGCTACCTCCTCTCCCGTAGTAAGTGGCTTTAAATCTACACATTCTGCCTTATCACAGCACTTGGCATTGGTGCTTCTGTCCACGCCTTCTCCCTCTTCTGCATCTTTATAGAATCCCAGACTGGTTTGCGTTGGAAGGGACCTTACAGCTCATCTGCTCCCAGCTCCCTGCCCCAGGCAGGGACACCTTCCACAAGAGCAGGTTGCTCCAAGGCTCATCCAACCTGGCCTTGAACGCTGCCAAGGATCAGGACTTCTTCACGCCTTCCACCCTCTTCTGCATTTCAGTCTCACTGTAGCTCACGTTGTTCCTTGTCTTTTGATCATATTTGCTGTGAATATTCTGTTGGTGTAGCTCTTTTGCCTGTATAAGGAGTTTTTCTTGCCACTGGGGTGTCATGGGATGCATGCTAATCCTTTTGGCTTGGAAGAATCCTGTTTGCTTCAATAAAGGCGGATTCCTGGCACTGGAGGGTTAATGTTCCCTTGTGAGGCAGTATTGAGCACACTGTAGATCAGCAGTTGTCCCTGCCTGCAGGAGAATTAGGTATTGACAGTTTAATAATGAGATCTCATTGCTATTGACTTGCTTTCAGTGCCGTGTTCCTGCTGTGCACTTTGCTGTGGTGCTTATCTGGCTTTTGAAGAGGGTTTACAGAGCAATAAAGGCACAGCTTATTAAATACTAAACCCCATGCTCTGGCAACACTGAGGCTCTGCCTTTGAATTTCCTGCCTTTTGTTAGTGTAAGTAAAAAAGCCAAATGAATCTTTGGTGTAAACTTAGTGACTTCAGTTAATTCACAGGAAGTGAATTTGACTCAGTTCAGATACCTGTGGGGCAGACCCTGGTCAGGGAGGGGGGACATTGCACAGAAATAGAAAGGATGTTTTACTTTCAAAGAAGAGAAATCCTTTTTGGAGAAGGAGTGGTCTTTTATTTGTCTTGGCTTTGGCTCTTTGCTATGGTAGCATAAAACCTAACACTGAAATGTGGTCATTCTTATTCTAATTTGCTGCACAGTTGATAATGTGGTACTCCTCTTATTTTTGAGGGTACGTTTTAAAGATAGCTCAGATCTAGAAGCAGAGTGACCTTGTATTTCTGGGGGTTGTACTGGCTTATTGTGTGATCTCAGGCAGCGTATGTTATGTTTCTGATCCTATGGGATGTAGCAATTCATATGGATCTTAAAATTTAGGTCATGTATTGTGTAATGTTGCATACTTTGAGCACTGCTTTAATGGGAGCGAGGTGAATGAGAGGCCATGAAGAGTGGAAGAGGGGAAGAAAGGCTCTGTTTAATATCAGGTGCTGCAGAGAGAAAAGCCTTTTATTCATAGTATCCCAATATGTTTATAGGACATTTATGTTTAGGTGAGTGGATGGATTGGGGGGATGCGAGGGTAAATCGTGAGGGCAGTGGCTGGAGCAAGCTGGCATGGTGTGCTTTAGAGATGCTCATCTGGAAATGGGCACTAATAATCAGTTTCCTCTTTCCTCCTGATATGTGGAAACCTTTGCTTTGTAACAGATAAATTACATAGCGGCATAGTCAGATTCGTGGGCATATAATATCCCTCAGGATCTTATTTATAAGGGCTATTCATTCTAACAAGTAAAATGCTTGTTCATCTCAAGCGTGTGGTAGTGATTTTCCCCTGTATTTGCCTTGTTCAAACCTCAGATAAGAAGCTGCCATCGATCAGTGACAGATTCCCCAGACTTAAATGTTAAAACCTAAGAATGGGTTCCTAAATAGCTCATTGGAAACATTATGGAGGTGTCAAACTTCAGTCTCCTTAGATTGGGATTCCCAAAATCTGCGCTTTGTATTTCTGAGGGGCTGGAAATAAGAATTTGGTACTGTCAGGGAGTGAGGAAATGGATATGGTTTCCCACTGGTCCCTTCCAGCCCAAACCAGGCTGGGATTCTATGAAGTGTATGTAGGCAGTTCTGGACTCGGCCTCTGGGCAGCAGACATCAGTGGTTGTGTACTGCGCCTTCTGGGCCCAAGACACCGAATGTTACAGACTTCTGCCATGTAGGGTAACAGTGCCATACGTTGTGCTGCAGCTGCTGCTTGCTGCTGGCACAGCCCTGACCTGTTGCTTCCTTGCAGAAATGTGTGTACTGCCGGAAACGGATGAAGAAAGTGTCTGGTGCCTGCATCCAGTGCTCCTACGAGCACTGCTCCACCTCCTTCCACGTCACCTGCGCGCACGCAGCCGGCGTGCCCATGGAGCCGGATGACTGGCCCTATGTAGTGTCCATCACCTGCTTCAAACACAAAGCAGCTAACCAGAACGTATGTCTGTTGGGTGGGGGTTTGGCTTTGGTTTTCTGGTGGTTGGTGGATTGACTGTAGAGCAGTTTCTCTGCACCCATGTTTTTGCCACAGCTTTTGTGATTGCAAATGACAAACGATTCCCTTTTCTCTATCCCACAGATCCCATTTCGAAGGGAGGTGACTCTCGGGCAGACTGTGATCACAAAGAACCGGAATGGTCTCTACTACAGATGCAAAGTGATTGGCATGACCACACAGACTTTCTATGAAGTAAACTTTGAGGATGGATCATACAGTGACAATGTTTACCCAGAAAGCATTATTGTAAGTAGCTCTGTGTGGAGACTATTCTAAATGAGTACAAAGTGTAATGTGTGCATTCCTCTTCTCTGTGCTTTGGGGCGGAACAGTGAAGTAAAACTTAAAAAACCACCCTAAAATTAAAAAGTAAAGTTGCTGCTTGCATAGAAAACCTCATACTGCTCATTACTGTTCTTCTTGTTTATGACATTCTCATTTCATGTTTTTTTTGTTCCATCACAAAGATGTGATTTTGCTATATGCAGATGACTTAACAGAAAGCAGTGTTTGTTTTAAGTTGCATCTTCTTTGTTTTGTGGTTGAATAAGCTCTTATTTTTCAACTGACAAGTGTGATTCATGGGGGAAGCGGATTGTAAGCACTTGTGGTTCAGAACAGGGAATTCACTTAATAGAAGGAATGTCTAGAAGGGGCTGACATGTCAATTCATACATTCTCTTCTTGATTGTGCTTTTGATTCACTATAAGAAACAGAGCAGGTTACCCTGCTTGGTTTTGTGGATACAGAGCTGTAGGATGGTTTGGGTTGGAAAGGACCTTAATCTCATCTAATTCCGGCCCCCTGTAGTGTTACGTAGGAGCTTCTGTGAGCTTTGCCTAGTTCTTGAGCTTTGTTGGCTGACCTCTTTCACCCTGTGTCTTTAGAGCAGGGACTGTGTCCAGTTGGGACCCCCTCCAGAGGGTGAGTTCGTTCAACTGCAGTGGACAGATGGAATTGTCTATAAGGCCAAGTTTATTGCAGCCCAGATCAGCCAGATTTACCAGGTGAGTATGGGAGAGAGCCCGCGTGCTGCATTCCCAGAGAGGCATTTGCACACTTGTGTGAAGCCCGCTGGTGATCAGCACTGTCTCTCTCTGGTTTCTTGTACTGCCTGCCTATATCCACCAGTCATCTCTTATTCTAGATGCAGGTTACATATACTTTGAGACAAAGACTGCAATTTTTAGTTGTGTTAGGTGGTGTCTAGCAGTAGTTCTTCTGGGAATGATGATAATAATGATAGCAGCAAGAACACTAATAAATTCAGACTATAACCCAGGCCTTACGTACACCATGGCACAATGGGACCAAAAGCCATGGCGCACAGTAGCAGCTCCAGCTTCTGGTGACAGTAACACTGAGATGGCATCTTTTCTCCTCCTCTTCTTGTCCTCCTCATTTGATTAAATCCTTTTAAAATGGTACCAAGGCATTAAAAATTATAGATTTGGAAAGCAGTCTTTGTGCACATCCTCTTGAAAAATGTATGTTGAAATTTGGAAATTAATGTTATTTTTAAGAGGTTTTTTTGTCCAGTGCCTCTGGACAAAAGGCAAAGGAAATCCCATATCTTTTATTTGTTTGAAATGGGTTCTGGTTTCTGTCCTTTTTACACAGTGTTTAATATCTGTGTGCAGAGAGCATAATAATCCATGTTGACAGTTAATGGTCTTTTTGGTGTGTACAATGGATGTCAACTGCTTGAGAGAAGATGTGATCTAAGGTGACCCTGGTTATGAATAAGTACAATATATGGTTCCGTGAAGATCTATTGTTATGCATGCTTTCCAGTTTAATCACAGCACAGGAAATTGTCATTGATTTCTTGAAGGTACAATAATTTGAAATAGGCTATTCCATGGATAGTGTCAGATGACAGAAAAATATGCATGAGTCGTCTGTGTTTTTCAAATCACGCAGTTAGCTTTAAGTAAAGCTCTTATCCATGGGGAAAATAGCTTGAGTAGCTTTCCACGTTAGTTCCCTGTGTAGGTGCTTTTACAATGCATCTCTTGGCTGTTCTGGGATAGGATTATATTTAAAACCACAGAAACAGTCTTGCTCTGAATCAAGTTGCAGCTTGCTCTGATGTGTGCTCATAACCGGCGTCTAACCCGTATCAGTAATTTGGAACTTAAACAAGGGCCAGGCACTCTGTGATGGTTGAAGATGGCACTTCCCTCAGTAGCACATCCTGCCTTTCTACTAGGAGTTGAGCTGGTGTGGTGGAAATGGCAGACAGCAGTGTGCCTCAGCTCCCGTCTGCCTCTGCTCTGGTAAAACCAGAGTGTGAGTGGGACCAGTAACTTCTGAAACTGGCTCAGTAGAGCTCACCTTTCAAAGCCTGTTCTCCCACCTGCATGGTTGCTCCAGCTGCTGTTTGCTGCACACTGAGCTTGCACAACTGAGGGGCTGCAAGACCTGGCAGGGCAGGAGGAGTTGTTCAGAGCATGGATGCTTTCTTCTTTATGAGCTGGTCCATTCTGAACCTGACATCCCATATTAAACTGTGGTGTATGTCCTCCTGCATTAGCCAGAAGAGTGTAGTCATTCTTGAGCAAAGGAAATCATAATCTCTTAAAAACTTTTAATAGTTTTAACATTTTTATGTGCACGATTTCATGAATAAACATTGCTGTAAGATCAGATGCATAATTCATGAGATAATCAGTGCTTAGCAAAAAGGTTTGATGTGAGGAGTTACCACTGGTTTTTTGTACCTGGCTTTTTATTTCTTGTTAAAATACAAGTGGAATTTAGTAGCTGGAGTTGTTTCCTTATGATGTGTGAAAATGCTTTGTTTGAGATGAAAGAAATTCTTATCACCATATTGGCCTGGTTACAGAGCTCCCTTTTATTGTCAGTGAAAAGAGACTTTTTTTCAGGCTTTGAATGAAAAATCAGTAGAAATCATCAGTGCTCTGACTGGGAGTGGGGAGCAGAGGTGTAGTAAAGGCATTTTGGGACCCACAGGAGCACTGAATAAAACCACTTGTGCTGCGTAAGATAGGGGTGCCTAGCAGCACTGAAACCAGCACTTGTGAGGTTCAGCATCCTTAACACGGCTTAGGGATGCTCATTCTACAGCAGTCCTAGAGACATGCAGTGCCAAGAACCAGGGAATCATGCATGGGAGCTGGCCCCTGATGCTTTCTTGGTATTCCCATGAAGGAACTATCATTATCTGGGAATGGATTGTCGAGTACAGTAAATGTGGACGCCAGGTTCTTACTTCATCTTCTGCCTACTCTGCAGGTTGAGTTTGAAGATGGTTCTCAACTAATGGTAAAACGCGGTGATATTTACACCTTGGAGGAAGAGCTTCCCAAGAGAGTGAAGTCTCGCCTGGTGAGTATCAAAGTAACAGAAGCAGTAAAGGGGCTGTGGTTTGCAGTCCTCCGTTGTGTTTTCTGAGCATATTGTTTAGGCATTAGGTGAAAGCAGCCTCCAGTTGCTGTGGCTCTAAAACCACTTGGCATTCACCAGGTAGAGCAGAAGAAGGGTTTGGGAATGCTTGAGAAGCATTTAAATGATTTTCCCTTTTGCATGTTCAGGGCTGAGTTTTGTTTTCTCTGGTTAAAAGATTATGCTCGGATCACTTTACACCATATGACTTTAGTTTTATGGACTGCCATTCTGGCTGAATACTGCCTTTCGTCACAAGTGAGGTGATGGGTCTATAGCTAAGTGGTTTCTGGAGAACTGCTTAGCAGCATAGCAGCAAACCCCCGTTTCTCACCAAACAGGAGATTCAGAACATAGCTCTTACCTATAAAGCTCTTAATCTCAAAGATCAGGCTGTCTTTAACTGCATACAGTGGAATTACTGAGCCTAGAAAATAGGGATTTATTTCAAAGCTTTCTTGGTTTCAGACTTGCTGGGTGTTTTCAAACCTGGTGCTTTAACCTTTAAAGCCATCTCATTTAAACAAATGATGAGACTGGGTTTTGTGCAGATGGAAAATAGAGAGTTTTCTTCTTCATTCTGAATGTGCATCGTGTCAGCTGCGGCAGGACAGGGGTGGAACCACAGAGGTAACCTGTGATAAGGATCTGGGCTTCTGTCTTTCACAAGATGGCAAGAGGATGGTCCACCCTTCCCTTAAGAATATATGAGCTGCTGTGCCAAGTTAAACCAGTGGTTCGTTTTGAATCCTTGGCCACTAGCAGAAGTGTGGGATGCTCATGGTAAAAATGGCCTTGGTGAGAGGCAGTTCTGTGGAAGAACTGGTGACAGTTTGGAGGCAACTTTGGATGCTCATTCATAACCTCTTCAAGGGTATTACCCCAAAGCACTTGTAACGTGTTTTCTGTAATGTAGCTGTGGATGACTTCTCCTTCTTGTTTGAGGTTGCTTATCTCAGTAGGACCTCATGGCAGACATTTGAGAGGTGAGGTCAATAATTTACTTGGTTATTCTTGAAAGACTTCTGGTGGCCAAGAAGCACCTTAGAATTAATTTCTAAGTTGTGCACAATGTTCCATTTTATTTCAGCTTGTTTAATAATAAAGACAACAGATTGGAGCCCTTAAACACGGGATTTGGATAGAAGCATCATCTTTGCAGAGGAGACATCAGGTTTTATAACAGTTTCAGAGAAAGGAAGGCAAGCTGGAAAGTGAATAGGAAGCTTCAAGCTTAATTGAAAGCTCAGGCTGTTCTCATATACTTTCTGCTGCCAGGAGTGTTAAGCTATGCTCTGTGGACGTGATACAGTGTTTGAATGTAGTGCAGCAGAACAAAGGAACAAAGCAATAGGAGATAATAATTTCTACCCAGAAATGCTTCTTATTTGAGAGTGGAAGAGCAGGATGAACAGAAGCAGTTATTTGTACAGTGATCCCCAAATACTCTCTTTGGGCCTTTTGGTTTTTAAAGGCATTAGGGAAGCCCAGATTTCTTCTGTGCCTTCTACTAAGAGTGAATAACCTGAAGAGGCAGAGGAGGATAAGAATAAACAGAGAATTGGCAAGGCAGGAGCTACAGTGAAAGATACTGTGAAACAAAGAGAAGGCATCTTGCAGGTTTCTCTTTCCAGTTTGGTTTCAGAAGCCCAGAATGTGTAATTTCAGCTGTTTTGCATGTTCTGGAGGTCGCTTGTTCCACAGAAATGCTCTGGAAGCAAACCAGCTGCTTGCTGCCCCTGTTTGGGGACACAGGCGTGCTCCAGCGTTTGCACCGCCTCTCTCCCTGTTTTCCTGCTGTGCCTCTAACCATTGTACTTTCGTGTCTCCTGCAGTCCCTCAGCACTGGGGCCCCTCAGGAAGATGTGTTTTCAGGAGATGAAGCGAGAGCAGCCAAGCGTCCCCGGCTGGGGAATTCACGGAATCCCGACGAATACGGACAAACCCCAGATTACTTGGCCTTTATGGAGAGCCTCTTGCAGACGCAGTATCAGCCTGGAACCCAGAGCAACATGTTCTAAACTACATTTAATAAAAGTTGTTCAGTTAACCCTTTTTAAGTCTGCGGATAAATAGCCAGGAAACTGTGGAATCGATCCCAAGCTTGTGCAATAGCCTGCTGTGAATCTCTTTTGTCTGCTCTTGGTTTGGACTGCAGGGAAACCCTGGTCTGGCTGTGCGCTACCTCTACTTTGCCAGACGATGCTGACCACCAGAGTAGGGAGCTTGAGAAACCTTCAGACAGCATTTGGAGACTTGGGAAGAACTTTGTTCTAAAGGGCCTTTGGGACTCACTCCTTTTTCTGAGGCTTGGAAAGGGTTAACATTTACCAGAGTGACTTTTTACACTATGTCAAACTCTTTTGTCTTTCAAGGTGCTATTACACTGACTACTGAAGCAGCCTTTGGAATCGTGTTTCCTGTACATAGACGTCACCTTTGTGAAGTTTTCTATGAATGAGCATTATAAAAAAAAAAAAAAAGAAAAGAAAAAAAAGGAATCAAAAATAGGAAAACGAAAAGTTTCCAAAAAAAAAAAAAAAGAAATACAAAAACATTTTTCTAGATTATGGCTTTAAAACAGAAACAAAATCCTCTCCTCTTCCCCCAACTGAAATGTGACAAAAAGAGCGGGGGGAGAGAGGGCAAGAGCAGATGTCCTGGGGAAGGCCTGGGTTCTTTTTCTTTTTGTAAAGAAACACTATCTCCTTTGTAAGCTGGGGAAGATGGGCAAAGAAATGTTTCGCCACTGGGGTGTTTCTTACCATTAGTTCTCTTAAAGACCTGTGGTAGATATGCGTGTTTCTACCATGTCACCGGGAAGGGATTTGGGGAAGAAATGGCCAAGTTCTGGTCATTCTTGTTGTCTTCCTGCCCCATCTTTGCCATCACGGTTGCTTTCTAGTTAAAACTCAGCATGGCTTTCAGTTCCAATATGCCACTGCGTTTTGGCAAGTGTTCTGTTGCTGCTGCTTGTGTTAGCTCCTTTACAAGCCACCCCCTTCCCCAGCGGCGGACTAGAGCGGCACGGGGCTGCGCTGGCTCTCTGGTAGGCATGTCTCCCATAGGAACCTTTTTCTTTTCTTTGTCTCCTAATTTTTATTTTATTTTATTTTTTAATTATTATTATTTTTGAGTTGTGCTCCTCACAGTGTGAGAATCATTCCATGACCGAAGCCTGGGAGGTGTTTGTATGGTTTTTCTTTTATTCTATTAAAGAAGAAATTCCCCAAATGTCTTTGATTGGTGTGACATCCTTTCCTGAAGTAAAGACTGAGCCTTTGAATGACTCCTGGGGAAGAGGAATGCAAACCCTGCATTTGATTGGACTCAGTTCACTGAGAATTGAGCAAGCATTAAAGGCAAAACCAGATCCTAAAGTATTGAGTGGGTAGCTCCCACTTGAACACTTGAAAATCACCTCCGGTCAAAGGACTGTTATTGGAGCAGTGTTCTGTAAAAGAACCTGAGCCAAAACCCTGCTGAAGTCACTGGAAAGTCTTCCACTCTCTTTGGTGGACCTCTGTCAGTTCAGAGGGAAAGAAAAAGGAAGCCCTAGCCCAGAGTTGGGAAGGGGACGTGCCGTTGTAGAGCTCGCCAGAATGCTGCACATCTTTCCCACTTAATTCCCTGCAATTACTGGACAGAAAGAGACAATGTTATTGCCATGTTTTGATTTGATTTCAAGCCCCTTTGCAAGGTGGTCGGCGCTCGGTGGAGAGGGTTTTAGACGATGCTAGAGCTGGATCTTAAAGGGAATAAGTGGGAAGGATTTGTGGGCTGGCAGATGGTAGATTAGCATCTTAAGAAGACCCGAGGGGTATTAAACTGTCCTAGAGAAGGAGTGGAGATAGAATCAAGCCATTTCTTTACATTTTCTTTTGGTTTTTGCTCTCCTTTGAGAAGGGACTTGGAGTTCCCTTGGTTTCTTCCTGCCTCTGCTGCAGGTTCTTTCCTGCGGGCGGGTTTGTGAGCCATTTGAAACGGGTTCTTTTTGAGTACCTGACATTTGGATGTTTGCAATAGCTGTGTCCAGGAATAAAACCAAACTGAGACCAATACGCAGTTCAAGAATGGGCAAGGTTCTTCCAAGCCTCGCGTGTTGCTCCGCAGAGCTGGTTCCTGTCTGTGATGACATGATTCAGTAGGGGACTTTGCTTGTATAAAGGAATCAGAATGTTGCCGGGCCGCAAGAGAAATAGTTCAAACAATGGAAAGAGAGTTTGAGCAGCAGAGGATTTGGTTTTGGAGGTGGGGAGGGGAAGGGTAAGGAACAAAA
>JANRGW010036313.1:0-59616 GCA_024733675.1 Psilopsiagon aymara | reverse complement strand
GGGGAGGGGAAGGGTGGGCTGGGACGAGTGGTTGGGAGCAACGGGGAATTGCCTCTGCATGTTGAAGTCCTGACTGAAATAGCACCATTGCTGTATTCATATGTAGTACCTTTTAAAAATACTATTTATATTGTAAAAAACCCAAGTGTGTTTCCTCACCCCATACTCAGATTCTGTTGGAACGTGACCCTGGAACTGTAGAAAGCCCTTCCTTGGTGCAAGGGTGCTCCCTTCTCGTTGATTTTTCAATCCTTCTCTTTGCTTTAGGAATGACTTGTGCAGATTCTCTATAATGACCGTATTGATGGCCTCTGTGCATCAGACTATTGAAAAGGAAAGAGGAAATGCACATTCCTCCCCTTTCTCCAGTGAAATATATTTGTAAGTGTCTGATTATGTGCTATAAAAATAATGATTTTTTTCCCCCTTCCCCTAGATAAAGGATGTGATGTATTTTTTGCATATTTTTTCCCTCTGCCTCTAGGTTCATAATGAATTAAAGGCTGTTGAGCACTTCCGAATGACACTCTCTGGGGGGTTGAAGTCTCTTCATTTCTAAGTTTCAAGTCTTGTGTACTGCACTTCGCTGTTTCCTTCTTAAAGCAGTATCTTCCTGAAGCTTCACTGAAACCTTCATTTCCCATCCCGAGCCCTGATACTTTTCTGCAGATTCCTCTCCAATTACTGCAGGATGAGGCTAATGCTGGAGATCATGGGGAAGAAATCTCCAACTTCAGTCTTCTGCAGCGTAATAGTTGGTTTTGAGGTAATCTGAGGAATCGCCCTAGAGGGAAGAAGCTGCTGATACAAAGTCTGCTGGAATTCACACGCACACAAAGCTTACCTTTGAGTTTCAGATCTGCTGTATTGCTCTAAAAGGGTATTAGTTCTTATTAAAGATGTCTTAAGAAGCAGTATGTGAGGTAACTGCCTGGATCCGTGATCAAAAGGCAAGGATCAAACCTTCCCGTCGCTCTAGCACATCCTTGCAGGGTGGAATAGACATTTCCACACAAACCTCGCTGAATCACAGTGAGTTGTTGTTTCCCGAGGTTTCCACACTAAAATAGAGATGGTGTAGGGCTATAGAAATCATGCTGTGCCCAGGGAGTCCTCAGGGAGACAATGTGAATGGCTCCTGTAGTGAAGTGCTTTGCTTCCCACGCTTTGCTCTTAAGCATCGTTCGGGGCTGGATGAAAGAGAGCAGATGAGCACAAGTCATTACCCTCTTCGTCTAACCTCTGCATCTTTTTTTATCCCTGGAGAAAGTGCATTTCTGTGTTTATCTGTTAAGCATAAGCAGCTGAGCTGCGTCTCTTCCTGCAGCATGTTTCAGTTCCCTCCCTTTGCTCTTCTGCATTCTCCATTTGAGCCAACTCCATCCTCTCGAGGTCCTATGATGTGTCCACCTCCAGCCCTGGCCAGCATGTTCATGTACTGGTACCTGCTGTGCAGTTCTCTCCTGCCTGGCACTTGCCTCTGCAGAGGGTTTTGCTTAGGGCTTGGCCGCTAATGGTCCTGGGTTGCCAAGGTAGGGCTGAGACACGTGTATGTGATGCTCTGTGGTGCACTGCAGTTTCTCCTCGCTGCTTTGCAGAAGTCCGGCTCGTTGGGCTGGTGAACAGCGGGGTTCCTTCGCACAAGCAGCTGGTTTGAAACCTGGAGTGCAGGAGCTGATAACGCTCCCTGAGTCAGTGTGTGTCACAGGCACAATAAAGTCATTTTGTGATAAGTGCTGGCAGCAATGTGAAGATGGGCATCAACAGCCTGCTTGTTCCTCCTCTGAGGCCAGCGGAGGGTGGAACAGTGGATGGAGATTCATTAACTCCTCCGGTCAGAGGAAGATCTTGCAATGGAGGAGGGAATTCCCTGCTTTTTCTTTCTAAATGCCAGGATTATTTAGAGAGCTCAAGATTTGTGGTGGTGATTTGGGTGAGGCTGTTTAGTGGTGGGGCTGAATGGAGAGCCCCAGCTTCTAGGAAGCTTAATTAGATGTCTGCATCTTGCTTCAATAGGCCTAGAAGGTACCACAGTTCTTTTTGCAGATGCATTTCTGCATGTCTCTGGCATTCAGATCCCTGGGAGGATGTTCACACGTGGGGTTTTGTGGCTTTCCCATTCACTGTTGCTCCTTCTGGCTTCCAGTTTCTCTGCTTGTCCATGGGAGAACGTCCCAGGCTTTCAGGCCCTCCCTCTTTGGTGTGCTTGCTCCTTTCCTCTTCGCTTTACTATTGTGACTGTTCAGTTTAGGGAGAGAGCAGCTGATGGAAAGCCCTTGTCATGGGCTTGGGCCAGTTTTGAAGAACTTTGATCCTTTGAGGTTATTCAGTGGGTTTTTTTCTCTGCCTCTTCCATTGCTGTTCACGTTAGTTCTTCACCAGTAGTTCTCCTTCAGCTTGAACAAGTTCCACTGGTTTAATGAATTGCTCATGAAACAGGTACACTTCCCATGGTTTTGGTTGGAGTGGTTTACTCAAGAGTTTTAGCTTCAGGTAGTCAGGAGCCATTTAAAATGATCTTTGCTTTGAATCTGGACATCCTATTTCAGTTTAATAGCAACTTCTGTTGAACCAGTGGGATTTTCACCAGGGCATGTCTTCAGTGTGGTGGGCATCACTCAACTGGGGGCTCAGAGGATGATGATAGTAGATCAGCACATTGCTTATGACCATTCTCTCTCTGGCTTTGGTTTCTTCACAGCATAAGATGAAGCCTTCCCTGCAGTAGGGTCTTTTGCTAGTGCTGCAATAGTCAAGTCTGTGTTACTTTTCTTGTTTGGGCTTCCTTTCCTTTCTCTACCTAAAGGTGATCTAATAAGCTTTTTGCACCCTTTTTGTAACAAAGGGCCTTGAGCAACCTGGTCTCCTGGAGGGTAGATCAGGTAGACCATGGCAGGGGGCTGGAACTGGATGAGCTTTAAGGTGCCTTCCAAACCCAAACCACTCTGGGATTCTGTGCTGATTAAATGATTGCAAAGTCCTGACCTGCGAATAGACCAAGCTGGAAAGAGTGCACCTTTGTAGAAGAGCTTTTTCCAGGCATGTGATTGTGCTTGGATGGATGAAAGTGAGGAGCATGGAACCTGCCAAGGACCTGAGCTGTCCCTCTCACCAGGTAGGTGTGATAGCAGCTGCCTGCAGCTATTTCCACGCTCTCCCATCGTCTCACACACTGCTGCTGCATCCTGGGGTGTCTGTGGGATGCACGGGGGGAGCCATGTGATGAGCACCTCCTGTGGCCTGAAATCGCCTCCTGTTGTTTTCTGTGGCATTAGTTTCGTATTACTTGGGTTAGAAGGACAGTTCATCACTTTATCTCATTACAGGTTAATGAGGAGACCCTACAAATGAGTTTAACCCCAGGACATTTAAACAGTGTCTGCTTCAGAGTACCTGGTCCAGGTGATAACTGCCAGTGTTCTTCACAGCAGAAGGTGAAGCCTTTCCTGCTCCTTCAGTTTGCCAACAGGAATAAAGATGGAAGGAATTACTTGAGACTCCAGCAGAAACACTCTGAGTTCCTGTGGGTTCCTGATGTCCAAGCCCACATCCAGGTCATCTCTCTTCTCATCCCATGAAAACTCCTCACACACACACACACACACACACACACACACAAAAGCAAATCGACTTTGGCAAAATACTGTGATTCAGATGATTTGGAGATGTTGAGCTAGAATTATTTGGCAGCTTTCACAGGAGAAAAAGATAACTGCTTGCTTCTCTTGCACACTAATAGGAAATTACAGGGAGTTAGTTATTCTGCATGAGAGGAGCAAAAGAATGAATTTCTTTGGTTTCCAAGAGGGGAAATGTAAAGGTCGCTGTGCAGATACTGTTTGGAATTACACAGCGACCACAGCTCAGCCACTTTTCCTGTGGGATAAATAAGAGTTTGGCTGTGTTTCAGCACAGTTGACTTTGGCTTACCTCTGTACCTTCACTTTGCCATCTCAGATGCCAGCTGCTAATATCCCCCAGCAAATGAGCTTGTAGCCAAGCTGTCTCTGAAGCAGGAGTGATTCCCTCCCCTGTGCCCCAGATCATGGTTTAAAAATAAGTCAATGGACAGATCCACTGCTCATCTGCTTCATTTAACAGAGCCGTCTCTCGGAAACACAGCAAATTTCCTTTGATTAGGGCTGAATGGTCAGTTACCCATGATACAAGCCAAGATGCTGCTGCTGTTTAGAATAGCAGGGATTCATCTGCCTGCCTAAAAAGATCAAATGTGAGTTGATTGTAGATACAGAAGGGTCACTGGGCAATTTTCTGTGTGGAGGAGCAATGAGATGGGGAGAAAGCTGTTGTGCGAGTCTGATTCCTTTTAAGGTTTATTTCTCTTTTGTTATCTTCGTAGCTTGGAGTCACTAGAGAATATCGAGGTTGAAGAAGTGGTGCATCTGATTAAGCTAGGATTTGGATAGAACACTGAATTAACACTGCAGTCCAGGAGCTTTGTGTCCTGGGGTGGGTGATTACTGGGATTGAAGCTCTCCTGTAGGAAAACGGCCTGGGGATTTCCCAACAACTGTGTGATAAAGCTGGGAAGGGGACCCTGACACGGAGCCTCCCAACCCCACTGTGGTTTATGCTTATAGGTGCTTTCCTTGACTTTGGACATCAGCTTGTCTTTTTAGATTTACTCTCAAAGCTCCAAGAGCAAACTTCATGTCTTCTTGTGGCCCTGCAGCAGTCACTGCAGGATTTCATTCTCACCAGGTGGGAAACAAAGCACTATTTCCTTGGGCACACTGGCGTTTTCTGTATACAGTTTCCATGGCAGCCTGGGCTGGTGTGGTGCTCCTGGTCCCAAACCAGAGTATTTCTGACCTCATGCTCCTGCCCCTCCCCATCACCAAAACCCCAGGAAAAGGGAACATCCCTTGGGTTTCTTCTGTCAAGATTACAGTGTGATAGGACCCAATGCAACATGAGTACAGCCTGTCAGTGTCTTGTCACTTCTCAAATGTGCTTCTATTTACTGCCGTAATCAGTGTCCCTGAAAGGCAGGGCTGAGCCACTGCTCTTAACTAGAGTTGTCATCATGACGGGTCCGTTGTGGGAGAGCAAATTTGCACCTTTCAGAGTTGTCTCTCTGATAAAGAGCAGCAGTAGAATTGGAGATTAAACCCCTGACATAAGACTGACATGGGGATTGGGGCAGGGGCTGCTCTCCCCTTGCCTTCAGCTGGGGGCTGTTGCTATGTTTTCTTCCCTTATCCCCTCTTGGAATAGAAAAAGCAAAGCATTAAGCGTGCTCTGTGTGCTCTTCTCCACAGATTTGCCTACCTTGGATGTGTTGTGTCCCTGTTGGGGGACACCCACATGTACATGGATCAACCGCAACTACTTCAAGGCTGAGTTTGGGGCCCAGGCTGTGAGCTGGACCCACTGAGAAGGTGCAGTTGCACAGCTCCAGAGGCAGGTAAGTGAATTCTCTCCTGCTCCTGAGCAGTTGGGGATCCCTTTTGGTGGTGTCTGATGGACATTTCCTCACTGAACACCAGGAGGAATCCATCCTCCTCTGGGGACCTGGGCTGAGGCTCTTCCCTCATCATCAAATGATGACATGTCAATTAAAGGCGAGTTGGCAGAAGCTCTCGGTAGTGCTGCTGCTACCAGGGCACTAATTATAGTTCCCTTCCAGCCCTCGCTTCAAGCTGTTCATTCCTACGTGAGCAAAGCAGCATGGAAGTGTCTCGTGATCTCGGGCCTCAGATGAAGTTTGGAGACCAAGTTTGATGACATTCAATTTCTCTGCTGGTTTTCCTCTCCTGCCTTCTGCTGGATGCAGCTGAGCACAAAAGCCCTCAGCTGAGAAGTTCTCGTGGTTGCACCAAGATCTTTCAGAGAGTTTCTCCCAAAATACTCAGGCTTAGTCACCAGTGTGAAGGAAGAGCTCGGACGAGCCGGGAGCTGCGCGCCAACACAACCGCCTCCAGCATCGCACCTGGGACCCGGAGCTCCTGACAGTGCAGGGATGAAAACCGGGGTAAGAGGAGCTCCTGGAGGCCCAGCGGAGCTCTGTTGCAAGCCGGGCTGGCTGCCCCGAGAGCTGCTGTGTCCCGGCGTGGCTTCCTGATGCCCATGTACATTCTGCATCGCCTTCTGCCTTAGGTGCTGCATCTTGCTCTTGTGGGCCTCCGTTCCTGAATCTCTGGCGATGGTTAGAATCCTGCCATCCTTTTCCTTCTCGTGTCTATCTCAGTTCTCAGTAGGGGAAATTCTTTCTTTGGAGCAGCCTTGCTTTCGATTTAACAACTCTGCTTTCCTCCAGAAAATTGCAAATAGATTCATTGCAGCTGCTTCATTCCTACACTGGGTTCATTTCTTTCCTCGGGACTTGACTGCACCGTGTTGGGTGCGGAGGAGGGAAACGCCTGGCACGAAGAGGTCTTCAGTGCTGAGCAGTTCCTCTGAGTTCCAGGTATTTCCCTTAGGGGAAAAGAAAAGTAACTCAAGGTAGTGGATTGTTGGAAACCAGCACTTGTTTTCTATTTCAGTGGTTTTGTGAGGTATTGACTCCAGAGTAGATCAGGGAAATTCACTGCACTGCGTTTTTGTATCACAGTAGCATCCTGCATACATGATTGGGATTAAGACTATTTGATACAGGAATAATAAACCACAGTTAAGACAGGCTTGTGCTCTGGAAAGGGTTTGCAGTCTGTTGGGGAGATGCCACAGCTCTGCCTGGGACGCGGTGAAAGAGGATGATGGTGAAACTAATGGGAGCATGGGGTTTGCTGTGCCTGGAATTATGAGCCTGCTGGCTGTTAGATTTTAGTGCTGCAGTAGACAAAGAGATAATAAAGCATCAATAACACTTGAGGCAGTTGGCCACTGCTGCTGTGGTTGTGGTTCTTAGAGGAGGATTTGAAGTTTACAGTTTCAGGGTCAATTTGGGGCAAGAAGCAAGAGAATGACGTGGTATTTCTGCCACCTTTGTAGCTGCTTTCTTGCAGTGACAATGCCTACGTAGGGTGGAATGAGATTAGGAATGGACGCATTTGTTTGGAATGCTTAATTACTTTAAAGTGATGATCCGCTCCCACGTCATCTTGGCTGTGCTCTGGACATACGCTGAGCTTCCAGAGATGTGGATAAGCTTGGAAGAAAACAACAGAAACCTGATCGAATGGGTTTTGGCATTATGAGTGTTTCGTGGGTCAGGGCTGTCTCTGATGTTATGAGCCGAAGTGTAGAAGTGGCTTTGGTGCAGATCCAGCATCCCCCCCTTAGGAAAGGCATGAGAATCACCCATGAGAGGCACATCAAATGCACAGACAAAGCTGGATCCTGGTGCCACCACAATTCTCTGAAAGAAAACCAATTTTATATAGTTCAAAAAAGAAAAAGTCAAATCCCTGCAAATTACTTAAGGCTCCTTTGAAGTCTCAGCATTCATCCTGCATCCTGCCTTGGAAGGGGGTGGTGGGTGAGAGCCAGCTCCTCCCAGCAGCAGTGGAGGGATAGGGACCCAGAGCAGCGGCCTCAGACACTGTGTGCCCGGGGGCTTCACCCATGGACCCCCCAGCCGGGGCCGGGCTGTTGCTGCTTTCCCCCTGTGAATGAGGGAGCAGACAAAAGCTGCCAAGATCTGATAATAGAATCTGTTTGGAACAGCTGTCTGCTGACAAGTATAATAAACTGTATTAATGGTGTCATTATTATTCCCTAATTAAAAGCTAATAACTAAGAGTTAATTGCCTTTAAAAGATGAAGCAGGGCTATGGCAGGGATTTATCTCTGTTTTTCTGAGCTTGCCTGGCTCTGCTGATATTTTCAGGCTAATTAATTGAATCAAATCTTACTGAAAACTAATAATCTCTCTGTGTCGATTCAACCAATTGAATTAAAAGGTGTTTGCTGTGTGCTTGGTTTAAAACCAAAATAGATGAGTGTTCTTTGCAACTCCTTACCTGGGGTGGTGACAGTCAGTGGGGCTCAGGGCAGCGCGGAGTACAGGGCCTCTCCATGGCGCAGCGCTTTCATGGGGAGAGCTTTCCCCTGCTGTCAAGAGGAGCTGATGGAACCCCATTGCTTCTAACTTGGTTATTGCTGCATAACTGTTCTTGTGCAGATGGTCACAAAGCACCTGCAGCCTTAATAAAAGGATTTTATCCAGAGAGAGCGATAAAACAAGAGAGATGCTGAGGTTTTCTCTTCGACTCCTGATGAAGATTTTTGCAGTCAGTGCAGGATGAAGTGTTGTGTGAGGATCTGATTTGATTTCATCCAATGGGCAATGAGCCATTCACAAACCTTTAGTCCCAAGAGCTGGGACTGTTTGGAGGCAGAGCTGTGGGTTTCTGCTGTCCCATTGTCCCTGCATCGCCACTGTCCCATGAGGGGGTGTTCTTTGGGGTGTAGGTACAACCCCAGAGCTGTGCAGGAACCTCCCATCCCTGCCCCAAAAAGGAACACTTCAGTATCCCCCTTATAAAGCTCCTGATAGTTGTGTGATGCAAATTGAAAGGAACCAAATGTTCTCTTTGGAAGTTCACTTTATCAGTGTTAATCTTCTGTGTGGAGTAATTTTATTAAAGCTCCCCAAAGAGCAAACTATAAATTCATTAGTGCCCGGTTTGGACTGCACCTTCCTTCATTTTGGGTAAAAAAGAGATTAGAAGTCATCTGGGCTCCGTGTTAATTAAAAAGAAGATGCTCAAACATAATTCTTAATTAAACAGTAATGAGATAAGAACTTGTGTAGTCTGCTTTTAGGCTGTTGCAAAGATGCAGAGGTTCCCATTGTAATTATGTGATTTATGATCTTCCACACAAAGATGTAATTAGGTCCCCCCCCCCCTTTTTAAAAATTAAACATTATTTAGATAAAAAATCGCCCAGCAATTTGCATGTGCTTTTCCTGCTGGAATAGCAATTTGGTTTGATGTATTTGTATGGTTCACCCTAAGAATTTCCTCCATAACTAAGAGGTGATACCCTAAAATACAGGAACTTCCCCCATGTGTCAGAGGCACAAGGCGAGGGAGGCAGGTTGCTGGATGTGATGGGATGGAAGAGGGAGATGGGGAGTGAAACATCTGAGGCCAAGAAACTGTGCAAGTGGTTCTTTCTGCTTAAAAAGGTGAAATTTGTGTTTCCAGGTGACACCTGGGGAAGGCTTCCCCCCTGCTTGGACCCACGGGGGGGTTGTTTCTGCCTCTTATCTTCTGGGAGGAGATGGAGTGAGCCCTCCGCGAGCAAATCCTCACTGCTGAGTTTGAACACCTCTACCCCAGTGGAGTTACACAGCTGCTCCAAGCAGGCATCCAGCTGCGCATCAAACAGCATCTGCCCTGCAGGAAAGCACACCAAAGGTGAGCGAGCTGCCCAGGGTTTCTTTGTTCAAACGCCTGCCTGGGTCTGCTGTTGAAGCTCTGATCTCCTGGATGAGCATTGCCCCAGAGCTCGTCTTTCTGTCCCAAATTCTCTTCATCCCATTTCACTGCAGTGTAGACTGTGCATAGCAACCAAGGTGGAAGAATCATCTCGCTGGCGCAGGGAAAAAGGGGCCAGTGGTTTCAGATCAGATTGATGCCTGAAGGGGGGATCTGTGTGGAAAACAGTGAGGAGAGCTTGAGGTCTCACCTGTGCCAGGTTAGAGGAGCATGATTTCCAGACCTTGCTAAAATAAAGTGAAAGAACTAACACCAAATTTCTAGATTTTGGTGCTTTGCTTGGCTTTTGCAGAGATTTAGCTTGAAATGGGAAGGATCAGGACAGAGGTGTTCATTGTGGAAACCCACAGAGTGAGATTTGGTCAAAGGCCTGTTGCTGGTACAAGGTCTGCTTAAAGAAGGAGTTTCTCATCTGCTGCATCATCTCATGAGCTCCCCCATCCAGCTCCTCTTGGCTGGTTGTGCCCTCTCCAGCTTACCCTGGCTGACCCAACTGTGCTGATCCTCCTGGCTCCTTCCTCTTCAGGGGGCAGGGACAGAGCAGATTTCCCTCCTTCCCTTGTAAAGAGCAGAGCATCTCCGCCCAGCACACAGGTCTGTGCGTGTTGTTCAGGTGTCTGGACGTGAGCACAGCAGCCGCCAAAGCAGAGCACGTGAGGGTCAATGAACAGCTTCCTTTTGATTCTGGAAATGCAGTTTTCTGGGAATTGTATTCCTGAACCCTTTTAAGGTCCTTTCTTTTGTGTCAAAGGTTTTCCCTTTGCTTCTCTTTTGGGTAAAGCAGCAGAGAAGAACATGAATTCTTTTGTTCCTGGTCAGGAAGGGGCTGTTAGTGCCCCACAGCTGCATTGCTGCCCAAATCACACACCTCATGCCACTTTGCGGCACTCGGGGTCCTGATCAGTCCCTGTCCTGCTTTGTTCTAGCTTGCTGCTTCATCCTGCATTTATTACAATTCTGTCCCTATTGAACGAGTGTGGGGTGTTCCCTGTTCACAGAGCCCCCAGTGTGCCTGCCCCATCCCTGCCGTGGTGCTTCTGCAGGGAAGGGCTTGGCTCTGCCAGCCAGAAGGAGATGGGAGGGGGGGTCTGGAAGTGGAACCTGAATGAGTCGTGTTTAGCAATGTCCTGAACAACACCTTAGAGCAGCTCAGGCCGAACGTTGTGTTTAAAGGAAAGAGATTTTATTGGGTTTAATCATTTGGAAACATCTTAATTCCTGTTTCAGAGGGGTTTGTTATCCTCAGTAAGCCTGGGATAAACCCCTTGTGTAACTTATTAATCTAGGGCTGCCATCTGCATGTATGTGTGTGCCTGTACGTATGCATCGCTGTCTACACACACAGACGGATGGAGCCCCAACTCTCTTCATCAGGGATCTGTGATGCCTGGAAGGGAATTGTGAGTGTCGACCTTTCAAGAGATGAAGGCGAGATGAGATGGCAGCATCAGGGCCTGACTCTGTGCAGGTGGAAGCGGGATCTGGAGTTGCCACTGCAGCCCATCCATGGGTGGGTAGATAAGGAGGCAGCAGAGAAATAGCTTAAAGATAGACCAGGGTGAATGTGTTAAATGCCTGGACAGAGATGCTGCTAATACATAGGAACATAGCACTGCTGTTCAGGCTTCAGCCGTCTCCTGGCTTTGCGGTGCTGCGGTAACGCGATGTGATGGTGGGTAGTTAAGGCGACCACAAGAGGCAGATGGGGATGTGCATGGGGGAGGTTGAAGCAATCGGCACCTTGTTCTAAGGACTTGTGGCTGGTTGAGGCCTGATCACCAGGATGGCGTTTCCTTCAGTGTCCTCATAGCTCTGTGTTCTTTACTTGCTGTATCCTAAATAGAACTGTAAAATACAGCCACCTCCCCCCCCATCCCAGAGATGTTCCAAACCACAGCAGGAGCAGAGGGGCTCTGCTGCACCCTTCCTCCCTCACGTTCTCGCCGGGGCTCTTTCCTTTCTGAGGCCATTTACTGCTCCTCTGTCACCTCCACAGGGAACTGCAGGTCAGCGAAAGCAGCGCTTGGCATTCAGACTCAGCTTTGTCTTTGGGATCTTCGCTGCTGGCAGAGCCGGGTCCCAGGGCTCTGTTAGCTGAGAGGTCGGTGCGTGCAGTGAGCCAAGCGTTGTCATCTCCACTTACATCACGATGGGGTCGGTGATCAGGACATGGGGCCGTGCAGTGGATCCATCCCTACCAAACCCAGCCCCATTCAGCCAGCACAGCACCATTGGTGCCTGCGTCCCAAGAGGGGGATGTCCGGGGCAGCTCTCTTCTGCTGCCAGGGTCCGAGGACTGTCCTTGCAGTCAAAGGCCTTGTGCTCATGCTTTCAGCTCGTTGCTGTAGCAGGGTTTCCCTGGTGAACAAGCTCCTCTGCAGGCTGATGGGGGTTTGGCTTCATAGGAGCAGCCACACAGATCCGGGATGGCTCCGGTTGTGCCGAGAGTTGGTGTTGGATGAGCGGAGGGTGGTGCCGGGAGCAGGAGGGCCATGAGCAGCCGGTGGTGGGCAGGGATGGGCTTTTCCTTCAGCCCCTGAAGCAGCGATGGGAGGTTGGAAAGCGGCGCTGGTTCCTGTGCTGCCGCATGGGGTTGGTCCTGGGGGGAGAGGGGTGTTCTGCAGAGCCGTGGGCACGGGGCGGCTGTTGTGATGCTGCAATGGAAGTGACTGACCTTGTGCTTTCCTTACGGAATCCAGGAACTGACCTTGTGCTTTCCTTACGGAATCCAGGAACTGACCTTGTGCTTTCCTTACGGAATCCAGGACTGAGCTCCGTGTCCCCGTGGATGCGCTGCTGTGATGGGAAGTTATCTCCGTGCCTACCAGGGTATTTACTCTTTCCATTTCAGTTGTACATCTGTTCAATTACCGACTTGGAATTTGCAACCATCTTATTTAGGAGAAGGAATTGATTTCTCATTCCGTTACTGCTTCTCGTGGTATAATTAAAGCATATTGCAACATGAAGAATACCTCCTGGCCTGGGAACTGCTTTGCCACTTGGGTAATTCTGTAAACCAAGAAAGGTTTTTCCTTTTCCTCTGTGTGTAAATTACAGTTACAGCCACTTTCAAGTCGTTGTTCTGCTGCGGGGACTGAAGGGGCTCCTGCTTTAGGGCTGTGCAGAGGCACAGAGGCTTTTGCAAATCAGCCCCTCGGTGGTTTGGCATTGGAGGCTGCTGCAGCAGCTGGGATTGCCCCGTGCAGTGGGGGGGAGAACTGGGCCAAGCCTGCTCCCTCCCAGTCCCTGAGCAGGGCTTTATCCTGCCAGGCACCATCGCTGCTGCCCTGTTCGGACCCCCTCTCCCCATCGCTTCGTGCAGCAGCACCAGGGTGGCTGTGGGGGTTTGGGTGCTGCTCATGGTCCTGCAGCAGATGGATGGGGAGGAGGGGGCCAGGGTGGGCTTGGCATGGGCCAGGAAGGGCTCTGGGAGCTGCAGTGGCCCTGGAAGGGGGCTCGGTGGCTTCCAGCAGCTGCACTCGAGCAGAGGAAGAGTAATTCAGGGGCTGACCTTTGAATGGAGCAGAAACAGTTGTGTTAAAGGGAGAGGAGAGGGGGGGCTGTGGGAGACCTTTATTAACCTGTGCTAAAGGCTCGACAGGTTTTGCACATAAACCGTGTCAGAGACACCTCGAGGGCCGGTGGGGGCTTTGAGGGTGAGCACTGATTGCAGTAACACAGGGCTCAGCTCTGGGTCCCTGGTGATGGCATCAGTGGGGCCAGGGCTGGAGTCAGCTCTGGGTCCTGCTGGGAGCCAGGGGTGCTCCCGGCTGCATCCGCTCCATGGGGTGCTGCTCCTTGGAGCAAACACTGAAATAGAGCCTGGACACTCCATAGGGAGAACCTGCGCTGTGATGGATTTGGCTCCGGTCTCGGTGTTATTCTGACCTTTAATGAAAGAGGGCTCTGCAGCTGAGGTTTCCTTGTAAACCCCCTATGTGTGCTTTAACCCTCATCCTCTGTAAGGAATTGTATCCATTTTCATCCCGAGCCCTGGAGACAGTCCTTGTCTGTAAAAACATCACCTGCACTGATTTACTCCTTCCACCGTGTGCTGGCATCGCTAATAAAGCTGCTGTCAAAGCTGCCTGTCAGAGCTCATATTAAAGATGGAGGAGAGAGACAGAGAGAGTTCAAAAAGATCCTTGGATCAATAAGAACCAAGAGTCTTCCCTGCTGAAAATGGGCATTAATGGAGCATCACTTAGTGTTTAATTAAAGCAAAAGGGAAGTGAGCTGTGTGCCAGGTTTCAGGCTGGTGCAGGCTGAGCTCGGAGCAAGAACTCGGGTTTCCTTCGCTCTTTGCAGCCCGGGTGGCCCAGGCACATCCTCAGGCCCCAGCACGTGGGTCCAGCACGTTCAGAAGCTGCAGGTGGGGAGTTGAGCAGTAAAAGGCTGCGTCAGTGGGACTGTGATGTGCGGATGGGTCAGGGCTGTCAGCAGTGTGAGCTGAAGCTGCTGCTTGACTTGCGTGGTGGAACGAGCCCGTGCAAAGCTTTGCAGTGTGAATTACACCGAGCTAAGTCAAAGAGCAGTTGTTCCAGCCAGGAGGTGTTTGTGGAGCCGAGGTCAGGGCTCTGCAGGTCCTCTGTTACCCCTCTTCACCTTTAGGAGCTCGGACATGGTATCAGAGGAGCTGTGGTAGGACCATCACCAGTGCTGTAGTGTCAAGGTGGACTCAGTGCCTGTGTAAGTCTTTGCAGCTCTTTGTAAGCCTTACTCTTGTGCCTGGAAGACTTCTTCCTTGTGTTTGCTTCCGTGCCTGGGTTCCTACTGTGTTGGGTGGCGTTGTTGGAAAGGTTTCCAGCTTTTTCCCGTTGTTACCCTCCTCTACTCCAAGTGGAATTTATTTCTCATCTGTAAGGGGTTTGCATCTCCATGCGGGGGGGACTCCCGCCAGCCCAAAGAGGATACAACAGCAGTAACAGCCTGGAGAGAGGTGATGAGTGTGGTTAATGGCACCGAGGGACAAGAGCCGTATTGCTGAGCAGGCAGGCGCAGGCAGGGAGGTGATGAACAGAGGAGCAAACATCAGTGTTTCCTTTCTCTTCTTCCCTGATAAAGTGAACCCCAAACCGCAGTGCACTGATTGATGGATGGTGATGGAAGGCGCTGGTCCCGTGTTGCAGGACTGAGCCTACAAATCATCTGTGAGCCCAGGACATGGATAACAATGAGTCAAACCTGCAGGTTCTGCTGTAGTGAGCACTGATTCTAAACCGGAGTTTGTAGCTTCCCACTTTCGTCCCGTGCCGTCAGGGCTGTTGGATGTTTGGCCCTTGTCCCATTCCCCCCATCACATGGATCAAGAGTGTACTGAAGGTGATGTAATTCCCTCTGCGTTCCCGCTCACCTGAGTTTGATCCTGGGTCTGTGCTATAACTTGCCAATTATAATTTAGGCCTAAGCCCAAATGCTGATGGTGCTGTTGAAGCAGGGAGAGAGGGTTTGGTCTCCTAAAAGGGAGGGGAAAAACACAGGGTAGGGAATGCTCCCATTGGCCTCCAAAACCCGGCGTCCTCCCTGGCCCTTCCCTGCTCAGCTCCTTTGTGTCTCAGCTCGGATGGAGCAGGAAGCTCAGGCTGGATCGAGCCGATCTGTGAGCAGGAGCTGCTGCCCACCCCTGCGGGGTGATGGTTCGGTTGTGTAGATGCTGGCTGGGGCTGGCGTTGAGGCAGCAGTTTCTGCTTTCCACGGCTGCCCCATCGTGCTGTGGGTCGTGGCACTCTTTTGCAGTCACATTTGGCTGCCAAAGGTGGCCTGGTTTTGGAAGGAGCATAAGCACAGCAGAGGGAGAGCAAACTGCTCCCTGGGCACCAGCAGTGAGCCTCCTGCAGCCGCTGCATCACACAGAGCAACTGCGTCAGTGGGTGCCTGCTCATACCAACAAAGAGGTTTGCACTCAGGCCTTTCAGACAATCTTCCTTTAATACAAAGTCAATATATCTACATACACAGTGGTGTGAAAACCACTTACTGTTTCAGTTTGAAAGAACAGTGTGAAAGCAACAGCACTTTGCTCTCATACAAAGGAAAAGAACCTCCCCCCTCCCCCCAACTTGTCCAGTCAGGTTTTGCTGCAACAGACTTAGAAATTTGGGCAACTTTCACACAAAGAAGAAGGAAAATCTCGAAGAAGCCTTTCATTTGATTCTGGTTTTGCTCTCAGTTCAAGACAGGACCGAGGCGGGTGGGGTGGGGGGGTTCTGGGTAGCACTTGATGGCCATGATTAACCCCTTCTAGAAGAGTAAAAAAGGACAACACGAAGCAGTGCTCAGGGCAGCGCTGCCCTCGTGCACCTCCACAGGACCCCCCCTCGGCGCGTGCACGCACCCGAGCACCTCACCCGCAGCCCAGCGCTCGGGCAGACGGGGGCTTACCTACAGCGCAGCATCCACCATCAAACCCTGCGTGTGCTGAACTCGCCAGCATCCTTCCGCCTTGGTAAGACATTGGTGTGGTTTTAATCCCCCATTCACCCCCGGCCCTGGTTAAGAGTCAGAGGTGAAGGGGAGCGGGGTTGGTGCTGCCACCACCTCCAGGCCTGCCCCTCCGGAGCCATGGGATATGTCTGAAACCCAAAAGAACCCAAAAATAAGGAAACCCAGCAAGGACGTTTCTGTTCTTACATGAGCGAGTTCAACCTTTTAAATGGTAGAAAAGCAATATGTAGAAGTAGCAATTTGCACTGCATTTTTATATATCACAGCCATTACACGTAACATTTCTACAGTGAAAAAATAGACTGTCTTTGAACAGAATATGAACAAATAAGCAAATTTTTCTTTTTAAATTCATTGACTGATAGTCTTTGTCTTTTTTTTCTTTAAAAAAAAAAAAGGAAAAAATACACTATTTAAAAAAAAAAAGGTAATGTCACTTATTACAGTTACATCGATGCTTTAAAGAAAGCCACTCACAGGATCCGCCTTGGAACCATCACACTTGGTCTTCCCCACCTCTTCCTGCAGCCAGGGCATGGGCGTAGCTGTGCCAATGGGCTCGGGGTGGGACGGCACTGGGGCAGCCCTGAGGGTCTCTGCACCAGGAGCTGGTGCCCGCTGGAAGTGGATTCTTGGGCTCCTTTCAGGGGGATGCTCCCGGCAGGAACGGGCCTGGGGGTGGGGGGGTCCCAGCTCTGCTCAGATTAATGCCATTGGGGCAGCTGGAGGTGCTGGAAAGGGGGAGCAGAGCCAGGGGAGCTGCCACCTCTACCCGTGGCACTGGGGTGGGAGGGGAGGAGGAGGGGGCACGGAGCCCAGGCAGGGCTGCGTTTGTGCCTCTCTCTCTCTCTCTCTCTGGGGAATTTTAAATATCCTAAAAAATAAGGTTTGGAATTCGAAGAAATGAGGAATGTTCCAAGTATTCCAAAGGTGAGCTATAAAACCTCGCGCGGGGCAGGGGCTGTCTGCGAGGTGCCTGTAAGCCCAGAATCATCCCAGTGCTGATACTGAGGTTATTAAGACTCCAGCTAGAAGAACTCCTGACCCTAAGTGTTGAGATTTAGTTCCTTATCTTTTACAGAACCCCTTCAATTCTGCAAGTGACTTCCTTTAAAGACTGCCAACTATATTAGTAAATGAACTGAACTCTAATGATGTAACCAAAGTCGGTTCCTTCCCTTCTCCAGCGGTAACGTCGCCAAGGTGTGTTTTAGCTTTTGGATCTGTCTCATGATGTCCGTACGTCCTCCACCGCGAACACCACTTGAGGTAACAAGAGCAGGTCACCACTTAAAGCAGTCCTTCAGCAATCTCCTCAGCTGCCTCTTCACGGTCCAGGTTACAACATGGAGTTCCTGAAGGGGTGTTCCTTTCAGTCCTTCCCCCTGCTCCCCAATGCATTGTCCAGATGAAAAGGTACTTCTTCTGATTCAGTTTTGTAAGTTCACGCACTCCTCCTGGGTCAAAAGAGGCCTTCCAGGACTTAAGTGGTTGGTAAAGTCTGCACAACGGATGGCTTTTTATGTTGCATAGTGATCAAAACTTCCCAGATACTCCAGAGCTGCCTGGTAACAGAACTGGTATTCATCCTACGGGCAGGAAAGAGAACCAGCATCAGGGAACAGCTCCCAGGCTGCCCTGGCTTTCCGGCCGGCTTGGGCAGGACCCAAGCACAGACCCTTTTAATCCCAAAGAGCTGCAAACAACGGGGGAAGGAAACCCCTTCCCTTTATTGTTTGTGCATCCCCTCGACACCCATCATCCCACCAGGAACCCTTCGGAATGGGGGCTGGTTTGGAGGCAGTGAGGTGGGGATGAGGGAAGACTCGAGGCTGGCGACTGGGGTGGAAGCTGTAAGAGACTTTATAGCTGAGGTGGACATCCGAGCGGCCTGGGCTGAGCAAGCTTCAGGTGAGGTTTCTGTCTGGGTTGGCTTGGTTAGGAAGGTAAGACACAGGCACCAACTCGGCTGCAGCCCCTCTCACTGGGACAGGATGGGTCCCCCGCTCCCCTTACCTCTGTTTGCACCATTGCAGGTCGTTGTGTTCGCAGCATCTTGACTGTCTGGAAAATATCTACAACACCCTCGTAACGCATCCTCTCCAGGACGATGCTCAACGTGATGAACACTCCGGTCCTGCCCACGCCAGCACTGCGGGAGAGGGAGGCAAAAAGGGAGCTGAATGTTACAGTGTGCAAATGCTGCTCTCAAGGCTGAGGCTGCACCATGGCTGAGCGGGGTCTTATGCCCATGTGAGAACTGGAGGTAGGAAACAGTGGAACTGTCAGAGTGGGTGACCCAAAGGCATGGTGGAGAAAGTGGAATAAAATACAGAATTAAAAGGTTTCGGTAGTGGGGACCAGCATCAGTGTGCAAATTATTCCCAATATGTAACATCAGGCTTCTTAAATTACTGACTATGAAGAATGCCTTCATTCTCCTCCAGGGGATGGGAGGCACAAATCTTGCTGCCAGCAAACACGCCCCAGTAGTGTCAGAGATGCAGAACTAGGTCAAGACTGGTACAAAACACTTCTAATTCTGCAGGTCAGCTGTTGATTAACAATGTGGTGCCCATCTCCTTCAGAGGATCAGCATTTCACACCTCTCCCTTAGGTACAAAGGGCTAAAGGCCTTGTGGACAGTGACCAGGCCTGAGGGGACATGAGTTTGGGTGGCAGAAGCAAGGGTTTGGCACTCCCCCCCGCCCAGACACCCCCAAACATCTGCCTGCAATGATGGGCTGGGAAAGGAGGGCGAGAACTCTGGGATTTGACTTCTGTCTGCTTTCCCATGCAGAGCTGAATGGGATGCAGCCCTTGGCACAAGCCTACCTGCAATGGACAGAGATGGGGCCATCCTGGCCAAACTGCTCCTTGGTCTTGTGGACCTGGCCGATGAAATCAATGAAGCCTTCTCCTGATTTGGGCACTCCCTGTTCCGGCCAGTCCGTGAACTGGAACTGCCGCACGGTTCGTGACTGCCCGTCCTGGGGGGAAACAGCAACACTGAAACAGCCTGGAGGCCCAGGGCAAAGAACATCCCCCCTGGTGCTGCTGGGGCCTTGGGTGGCACAGAAAGCGAACCACGTTTGTGTTGTAAGCAGGTGGAGGGGTGCGTGTGTTATGTGGATGCACAGGGATGAAGCTGTTTGCGTTGTGGTTGTCAGTCCCGACCTGGGCTCCTGGCAGGGAGCTCTGCCCACTGCGAACCTGTGCAGATGGAGGCTGCAGCAAAAGGACCACTCAAGGTGAGGTCATGGCCCCTCCATCAATCCTGAGCGAGAGTTGCCACAGTGTCAGAACTGCAGCTGACAGGAGCATAGATCTTGTCCTGCCAGGACCAATGAGGCATCCTCCTCAACCCTGCAACTCCAATGAGCAGGTTCTGTAACTGGCAGGTTAGGAAGGTTGTTAAGAGCCTGCTTTGAGAGGGAGGGTTCCATTTGCGAAACACACTTCTCTGATGTTCCTTGGGATGAGAAATCTGAAACTAAGATTGAGTGAATGTGGCCCTTTGAGTATGAGTAACAGTGCCTCCCCTCCGTGCCATACATCTGCCGTAGGGTGCAGAGGCTCCTGGGGTTTGTATTAGCTGTTCGGAGAGATACTGCTTTCTGCTTTCATCTCAAAGAAGCTGCAACTAAAGCCAGAAGCTGGGTACAGCTCTACCCAAGTGACTCACTGCTGTGATTAGTGAGCAGAGGTTACAAAAGTACTTTCCATCTGTAAGAAGAGTCAAGTACGTTCAAGTATAATCTGTGTTTGTGTGCTCTGTTCCTCACTGCATCTGATGCACCGCTAATCCTCTCCTCCAATGATGATAATCCCAGAAGTTCACAGAGGAAGCGTTTACACCTCAGTCTTTCCTATGGGAGCTAAACCACACCGAACTCCCTTGTTTGCTGTACCCAGCTCCCCTATTGCACGGGTCTGAACCACTCCAGCGCGGCCCCAACCCTCACAAGCACATAATGCACCACTTACCCTGGCATCAGTGACCTTGAACTCCCGCAGGATGTACTGGGGCATGTTGTACTCAGCCATGGGATCCACCACGAAGTACTGGTACCGGGCAGAGCGCTCCGCTGGCCAGTACTGATGGCACTTCTCCTGCAGGGACAAAGGAAGGGCTCCATCAGCCCTTGTGCTGCAGCCTCCCCCCCGTGCTCCTCCTCAGCACGCACTCACCCGCCCCATCTCCCGCAGCTTCGTCAGCATCACCACGATGGTGGAGTTGTTCTCCCACAGCATCCGCCAGAAATCCTCTGTGGTCTCTGCCAGCGGCCCTTGAGTGGCAATGTAGGCCTTCTGCTGCCTGCAGGAGAGCCCAAACCCCGCGCTGGGTCAGTGGGGTGCGGGGAGCTTTGGCAAACGCATGCAAAGGCTGGAGAGCAGGCAATCAAATGGGAACGGTGGGGAAGAGCAGGACCAGGGCAAGGTCTACGGGGGCAGGAGGTGGCTCTGGTGCCAATGGTCAAACCTCCCTGACTGCATTTCCCAGGGTAAAGCCAGGAGGATGTCCTGGATGGAAGAAGGTGCACAGGGCGCTGCTTTGCTGCCTCAGTTAAGGCTCGGCTTTAGCTGCCAGGGCTCTGAGCACAGCAGGGGAAGGCTGCAGCTCGGGGCACGGATTGACTGTGGGAAGCTGTCAAAAGTCATACAGAAGTAATAAAAAGGCTCATCTGTTTTTAGAAACCTCCCACTGGCACAATCCACCCCGCACCGACACTCTATGTTTAGGACCTGCAGCTGGAGAAGGGTTTGGTTTCTTCTAGGGAGTAAGTAATTTTAAGATCACAGGGAATAAAGCTGATCAGAAGGTTCTATTTGAGTCTGTGCGGGGGTTGTTGGCCATCAGGAAGAGGGAATTCACCTCCAGCATTGTAACTGTGTGTGTGGAACAGAACAACTGACTCCCTCCTGTTGAGACCTAGTCCAGCCCTTCCTACCTCTGCATCCTTGGACTCGTACCCAGAGACCTCCCAGAGCGTGGTGGGCAGCAAGGTGCTGGTTACCTGTAGCCATCGATGAAGCTGGCATTGATGTAGTCTGAGCCCTCCACTCCCCGGATGGGCTGGAGGCAGACGCGTGTGGTCTCGTAGGGCATGATGTTCACCAGGCGGTTCTTGAACTTGTTGCAGGGGAGGTTGGCGCTGATGAACCTGGAGGTGTGAGCTTTGGAGTTGGCGAGGCGCTGCGGGCGAAGCAGAGGCACAACCATTGCTCACCTGCTTCGTTTCCATTCGAGCCCCATTGAGCCCACTTGCCACCCATGTCCCACCGCGCTGTCCCGCCTGCTGGGGCCTCCTTCTTACTTGAAGGGAGTGAGGACAGAGCCCAAGACTTTGTCCTGAGCAAAACTTCCCAGAGGAAAAGTTAAACCCTCCTAATCTAAGGAGGGCGCAAATTCACCCTCACTGTGCAATGAGCAGAGCAGCCCCAAGGGAAGAGCTGTAGCGTGAGTCAGAAAAGGGATTCCTTCTCTAAGATGGACTCCCAAAGCTCCCATCAGCCTCACAAAGGTTCCCAGCAGAACAACGCTCCTGTCAGGAGCATGGAGCCTTCCCCAGCGCCTCAGTCCCCATCCGAGCATCTACCATTACCTTGAACTCCAGCTCCATGCCTGTCACGTGCTCTCTGGCTTCAATCTGTGCCAGCTTCTGGATGTAGGTGTAGAGATTCCTGGCTGGGACCTCCGTGTTGCCACAAGCAACAGCCTCAAGCAAGGCATCGTGTATAAAGCTGTACTGGTCTTCTGTCTGTACCATGTAGTTGCGCTGTGACCTCATGAGGGTGACGTGCCCATAGATGTCCACTGTCTTCTCATGCTTTATCCTCTCCAGCATGGCATCGATCACTATGAAGCAGCCAGTGCGTCCAACACCCGCGCTGCAAAGGAAAGGGAGAAGATGAAGCAATGGCTTGTTCCGCCACTGAAGAAGGGGGGGGGTTCTTTCCACTGCCACAAGCTGCAGTAAACACGGGGTAGAAAGATGCACAAGGCCAAGAGGTGAACAAGAGACAGTGCCTGGGGAGGAGCCACAGCTACCGATGGAAGGTGCGAAGCTGCCCCTGTACCTGTTGCCCCCCCCGATCTGCTCTCTTTCTCCTGCCTCTTGCTCTGTGCCAGCCTCAGGACACAGCTCTTGCACCAGACACCCACTTACGCCAATTGCAGGGAGGGGGCTCTGGGCTGAACTAAAGGCTGACCTGATCAAAGGGTTTAAAAAGCACCTTTAATCCCTCAGACCTTTCATGTTGTAACGGGTAACGTGTGTCACCTCTTTTCCTCAGTGTGCCTTTGTGTCGAGGTAACATCAAACCCATGTGGAATGGCATCTGGGCCTCAGTGGGGCTCTGTGGGTCCGGGCGGTTGCTGCTGTTAACAAAGGGTTTCCTTTTACCATTCTGGTTTTTCCTAGAGCCCCCCTGAGCTGTGTTAATGAGACCAACGCCTGACCCAGGCAGGTGACTGGAGCTGAGGCAACAATCCGGCAGCTGATGGGGGTGCTGGGCTCTGCCTGTTGTGAGCTGACAGCTCTTTGTTCAGCCTCCGAGGTACATGGTAATTGCCATCTGCAAGGTTAGGGATAAGTTGCCCACTTACAAAGCCTGGTTAGAGGCAGGATTAGCTCCCCCAGCAGCCTGTCTAGAACTCTGATGTCTTCCTCCAGTGCAGAGTAAGCTGCAGGTTCCTCCACACCTGCCTGAGGAACACAGGGATGTTCCAAGTTGAGGCTGCAGGCATTCCTCTTGGGCTGGAAACTGAATTCGGGAAAATACCTGCCCCAAAGCAGCTTTCAGTCTGTCATTATCAGTGGCTGCAGCCCTCAAAAACCCCTCTTGCAATCGCTGTCAGCTCTCTTCTTGACAACAGCTCTGCCTCCCGAGCAGCCGCTGCAGCGACACCAAGCCGCTTCCTAGCTCCCATCCATCCTCCTCCTTTCTCAGTGTGACAAGAACCAACCCCTACACACCGAACCAGACACAGGCACAGCACGAGCTCCTTCCCCCTGCTAACATGAGCCGAGGGCTTGGTGCAAACTGAACCCCTCACCCATCAGCTCAGGGAATTCTGCACTCAATGAAAACCCCAAGGAGCCTCCTCAGATGGTGCCTGGCACAGGAGAGCTCTGGCTGGGCACTCGCTAGGAGACTGCACACATCTCCTAGGTGCAAACCCACTCCTTCCGAGCTGCCTCCCTGGCAGATGGCCCCATGCAAGAGTGGGGTGAAGGAAATCAGTACCTGCAGTGCACCACGATGGGACCAGCATCAGGGGGGTTGCAGGTTTTCACCCGTCTCAGGAAGGCCAGGAACGGGGTTGGGTACTCTGGAACACCGTGGTCAGGCCACGCTGTGAACTGGAACTGGCGAACCTCCCGCTTCTCACTGGAGCCATTCTGCACAGACAAAAGGGCACCAAGAGTAATGGGAGGTGCCAACACAGGCCATGCCCTGCCTGTGCTGTGTACAGGGAGCCCAGCTCCAGGATAAACCCCAGATAAAGCTCACCTTATGAAGGGAGAACGTTCGAACGCAGAATGTGGCCAATTCAATGGTATCGAGTAATGTCACTTGAATCATCCCATAGGTGTCTGTACCTCGGCCTGGCCAGTACTGGTCACACTTAATCTGGAAGACAAGAGGCATGGACGAGAGCTGAACAAACCCTGCAGGGGAAGCCCATTCCACAACTGTCTTGTGGCGCCCAGGGGAGGGAAGGCACAAGAACTCTTTCCAGAGGTCCAACAGGGACAAACCCAGCATGAAAAGCTCCTACTGACTAAGCACAGCCTTTGATGCACCACATCAATCATGGAGACAATAGACTGGAATGATCCTGAAGACGAGAGTGAATGCACTGGGGCTTGTTAAACAAGAGAACTGAATGTGAAACTTGCCACATGATTAACTCTGAGACAGACCTACAAAGCATGCAGTGGGATTGAGTGTCCTCTTCTCTTGGAGTTGCAAAGGAGGCTGCAGCTTTCCAGGGTGAATGCTTTGGTTTTTTTTCCAAAGCAATGAATCACAGGACTTTTAGGGTGCTTGGCAAAGCAGCAGCAATCCCCCACTGATATCCATGTGGGCTGCAGATCAAAGGGATCTGCTGTTCCCCAGCCCTACCCTCCAATCCCCCAGGATTATGACTAACCAGTCATCCCTCTCCTGCATCTTACCCGTGATTTCTCCTCCAGCTTAGTCATCATAACAATAGTGGCTGAACGCTGCTCCCACACCATCCTCCAAAAGTCCCCAAAGGTCTCTGGCAGAGGCCCCTGCGTGGCAATGTAGGCATTCTGCTTCCGATAGCCATCAATGTAGTTGGCGTTAATGTAATCACTGCCCACAATTCCTGCATTAAATCAGCAAAAGCAAGTTAGTGGATTGCACAGGACTGTCCCTACAGCTGGAAGCACGTGGAGAACTTTGCAGGGATGCTGGTACAGAGAATTCCCCTGCAAGAGCACTGGAGGCATTGTGGCTCGATGGGTTAGAATCACAGCTGGGAGTAACAGGGGGTTTGCAAGCTTCTCCTCTCTCAAGCTCCTGCCTCGAGGGTCTGCACTGCAGGGAAACAAATAACTGCCTGCACAAGGCATTAAAGAGACAGAATCTTGAGCCTTGAAATCACGGTCATCTCACTCGTGTGCCACAGGAGCAAAAGTCCTGCTCCAGGGCTCTGGCTTCCCTGGTCCCAGAAGGACAGAACAAAGTCCTTGTCCCAGAACACCCAGCAAAGGGCAGCAAATGGAGCTGGCTGATGCCCTGCGCTGTCCATAGCCTAATTCCAGGTGGTGAGCTACAGCTGGGCAGAGCAAGGAATAAAACCAGGCTTGATGCAGCCAGGAAAGGCTTTGCAATGACAGCCTCTGACTTGCTCTGAGCTGTCCGCTGTCGTTTTCAGGAGTGGGCATTTTCCTATTCACGAGTTCCAGGCTATTGAGTTCCAGCTGCTTTGCCCATGTCCTCGCTTGAGGGCTTCCATGTGCGTGGCAGGAGGTGCTGCCAGAGCGAGGAGGGTGGCTGGGCCGTGGCAGCAGCAAAGTGCTCTGAAGGGAGAAGAGACCCTGGCAAGCGCCGATGCTCAGGCTGAGCTTCAGAGAGCCACGAGGCTGGCACCGAGGAGCTGCTGGCGAGGGGCAGGCTCCTGCTACCCCGTGATTAACTCGTACCAAGCACTTAACTCCTGCCTCCAGGGGAGCCAGCAGGAGGGGAGTGCTACCAAGATGAAATGGGGCTGCTGGTCCCCATCCTGCTGCAGCAATAGCCCGGTCTGCTGGCAAGGGGCAATCCACGCCGAATCGCCTGCCAGCCCTCAAGGGTACTCGGTAATTTCAGCTGTTGGTAGAAATGGCTTTTGATTACATTTCTGGAGGGTTCCCTGCCCCCATTCCTGCCCAAGCTGAGATTCCAGGAGGGAAGGCGGCTGTGCAGCAGCAGCGGGAGCGTGATCAAGGCTGAGCTTCCGGAATTAATCTCCTCTCCAGCCCCCTCGGGTCCACTCTGTAATTTCAAATGGTGGCCATGAGCCCCTGCAATGTGTCGCTGTGTGACAGCCCCAGTTACAGAGAGGTCCCAGAATTAAAGCCATTGCTTCTTCCTGACCAAGCAATCTGCAGCCTTGGCAAATCCAGCTTTAAAACAAAGAGAAAGCAACAACTAATTCCTCCAACTCCTTTCATCTTCCAGCCCTCAGCATAAAATACAGCCTGGTAGGGAGGAACACACCAGCCAAGACATGTCAGAACCTCTCAGATGCTTGAAAGTTAAGCCCTGAGCTCCGACACAATGCCACCTGGGCAGAGATGGAACTGCTGCCTGCATCCAACTCCTTCCTAAGAGCCAAGACCAGCCCGAAGAGCCCTGCACTTCTACACTTGTGCTCTGTCCTTTTCCCTTGAATGACAAGGCAACTTTTTAGAGCCATTGCTTGGCTCATCCAATATGAATCTCAGAAGCAAACCAAGCCAGAACAGAGTCAGAAAGGTTTCAAACCCTCTGATTGCAGACAGGACCAAACCAGACTTACGCAGCTTTTTGGCAGATCACCACACTCTGTTGTTACCACAGAGCAGCTCTGCCACTTCTCCACGTCCCTCAGCATTACCTCGGCACAGGGAGATTATTCCAGCAATTCCCTTGTCATGAAGGCTTCTGCATTAACCCTTCCATTCACCAGGGGGTTATTAGGACATCCCATATCCTCTCCACTCCGATGATCAGCTCTTGGTGATGCACAACCGGTCTTAAATGCTTTATCTGTCCAGCACAACCACACACAACCCAAGACGATGGAACTAAGGTATTATCTCAGCAGTAGCAACCAAAGCACGTGCCCTGTTCAACTCCATCATCTCCTGTCCACCAAAAGCCCCTCTTACCCAGCGTGCAGCAGAGCAGCTCTGTTAAGAGCCACGAGTTGTGAAATCCAATGTACATTTCCTGACTGCACCATCACTCACATAAGAAGCTCAAGAAGTAATGTCTGCCCTATGAGGCTATCACTGACCCCTTCTTCTGCTGAGCCTTCCAGGGGCCAGGACTGCAGCAGGAGCTGCACAGCAGCAACCTTCCCATCAGTACAGCTCAGCAGCCACATCTCTGCTGTGCTGCTGACACTCCCATTGGGCAATTAGCCCTGGGCTTGCTTCATCCCCTCCACAGGTACACTCCACGTTCACTGCCACCCACTGACCTGTTCCTGCTCCCTCTAGAGCACTGTGTGGTCTGAATGCTTCCTGTTAGGCAGAAACGCATCGCTCCAGGATCAACAAGTAAAGGGAAGAGAGTTTCTTGCTAAGCCAGCTCTTGGAATGAGGGACTACAGGGAATGTGCAGCCACCAGAATTTAACCAACGCCTGCTTTAGAAGTATCTCCTTGCAAAACTCCCAAGGAGATGTTAAGAGAATAGAAAGAGAGGGTAGCAGGGAAGGGAGAAGAGCATTTGCAATGCAGCAACTTCAGGTGCTACCACGCAGGAGCAGGGGTGCTCAGTACCTTCAATGGGCAGCAGGATGACACGCGAGTGGTCGTAGGCGATCACGTTGGCGTATCGGTTTTTGGGCTTGTTCACTTCCAGGTTGGAGTGCTCCCAGGTGAACTGCTGGCCAGGGTCAATGGACTGCAGGAATTGGGAGAGAAATGACAGTCAGAAAGGGGAAAAGCAGCAAATCAAGCTCCCACCACCTAATTCCACATGGGACAGACCCTGGCTCTGAAGATGGAGCTCAGGAACGCAGCGTTCACCATTTGCTTCCCTCAAGAACTGATCTTTAGCGTGGTAAAAGCCCCAGCCTGGTGGCACACGCTGCTTATGTCCTATCTCCCTTGGTCCCAAGTGCACCCAGAGCAGTATCTGACACAATTCCCCCTCTGGCATGGTGCAACCTGATGGCAAAAGCATCAGTGCAATTCCAGGCTGCAATAGAGAGACCTTGGAGCCTACTTCTGCGCTGGATTAGTTACAGCCCTGCTGATAAATGGCCAGCAAAGGGGAGAGAACAGGAACAAGCACATCAGGATGTATTTATGAAATGATGAAGAGCCTCAATCTGTGCATGGTTAAACTGAACAACCATTAAGAGAGCATAAATATACCAGTGTCTTGGTGAGTACTAATACCAAGGAAGACGATGATTAAGCTAGGACAAGGTTTATAACCACATGTGCTAATGGGATATGAAACATCAGGGAAGAAAACTTGCTGTCATGGGCAGCAGGAAAGGACTTGGTTACTCTGTACGAGCAAAGGCAGCAGAGGGAGCATTACTGGGGCCAAAACACAGTGCTGAAGGTCTCCCAGGTCCAAAGGAAGGAAGCACCACAGAGCGCATATGAGGAGCGTGCCTGCCTGGACAGAGGAGGGGTAAGGACCCTGGCCTTAAGGAAAGGAATCAACATGGCTTTTTCCTAGAAGGGATGAAGGAGTAAACAGTGAAATGCACTGGAGAGAAGGATCCTCTCTCCTGTCCTGGTGATTTCTGCCAGGTTTGGGTGGTTGCGTTGGGCTCTTGCCCCCCTCTGAAGTCCAGCTGTCCCAGATACGGAAATTAGGTTAATTACATTTACCTCTAAATCCTCAGCCAGCAAATTAAATAAAACAAGGGCTTAATTCCTTCATCACTTTGCAGAGCCCTTGGGGTTTGCCTCAATTGGAGGCTTGGCAGGAACGTGCAGAGCTGCCTTTCCCGCTGTCTGCTCTCCCTCTCCCTGCCACTGCTGGATGCTGGGACAGGCTCCTGCACCCACCGACCTGGATTCATCCCTCTGACCCCCAGCCATGCACCCCCTGCCCTTCCCTGCCTGTGCTCACTCCAGAGCTCCCCAGGCACAGCTCAGCTCCAGTGACGGCACAAAACCACCTCACAAAACGTCCTCTTGTTGCTGCGGAGCATCTCCAACGAACGTGTGCTTCTACCACTGTAACGTGCCTGTTTGCTCTCCATCCCTCTCATCATGCCTCGTGCTCACTTCATTAGTGATGTTTGTTTAGCTCTGGCTCTCCCAGCAGAGGAGGTTGTGCTGGAATGAAGCCAGGGCACTTGGGATATTGCATTATGCAAATCAGCCTTTGAAATCTGGATAGAGCATATTAAGAGGCTGCTGCTCCCCCTGCACCCCACCGCGGGGTGAAAGACCCCAACAGAGCAACCCCCTCCCAGTGGGTGCAGAGCTGTGAGGATGGAGCTGCTTCACGCATGATGATGTTTGCAAGTCAGACCAGAGAGAAACCACCCCAGAACCAGTCCTTTGTTCAGGAAATATCCCCTTGCTCTCTGCCTGCAAACAGCAGTTATCAATGTGAAAACAGGAGGGCATTTGGTGTCTTTGAACAACAACAAAGAACATTCAGTCAGACGGTCAATCTGCAGTGAAAGCAGTCCATGTACCGATGGCCCCAGCAGCACCACGGGGATTTAACCAGTGCTGAGGCAGCCACAGAACCAGGAATGGACGGGAGCAGCTTTGTGCCAGCACACAGCCCTTCCCTGTCTGCTAGCAAGGATGCCATGCAATGCTTTGGCAGAGGTAATGAGGGGGCTATGATGCTCTTCACCTTTCCCCCTCAGCTGCCTTGGGACTGGCCCAGCCCTTCGGCTTCGGCAAGGGGGGAATTTGACAGTCTGGGACAGTAACTGGGAATGCTGGTCACTGCAGGAGCCCATCTGAGCAACTGAACATCAGCAGGAAGGAGAAAAAAGAGCACAAAGAACCCAGCCAAGACATGGAAGGTACAAATCATCCTGTTTCCTCAGCTTTAGCTCCGTGGCTGCTGATCGTGTCAGCTGTGGAGGACTTACTGCTCCTCTCGATTAACCTCAGCTTTCTGAACCCGGGTATCATTCCTTGGCTTGGTCCGCTCCATGCTCAGCATTAAGACACAGGCACCCCAGGGACCCCATCCCATCTGTCTGGCTGCCACCTTCCAGGAATGCATCCCTTCTCCTGAAGGGAGCTCAGACCCTGCCCAAGATCCTTGCTCTCTGGCCAGGAACGGCTCCCAGACCGAGCCTCTTGCTGATCTGGAACCAAATCTAGCAAAGCACCGAGCAAGGACTTCCTTTTCAATACACAAATAGCTTTTTTAATGTCAGCTAAACCCTTCTGTTTATGTGGATGAGGGCCTTGCTGAATTCCCTGATTCCTAGCTCTGCAAAGCCATGCACAGCACTCACTCTTGCTCATACCTCATACTCTTGGGACAATTTCAGGTTATCATTAGCTTTGAGATGCTCTGTGTGTTCAGCCAGCTCGGAAACGGGGATTGGTGGGTGGCTGAGCATACCTAAAAGACAAGACAGCAGGAAAAGAATCTCATTTAATAATACCTGAAATGCACCACCACTGCACATGTTGTAAGAAAGAAACAAGAAAGGAAAATAAATTACAATGTAAGATCTGCAATGAAAGTAGGGAGGTTAGAAGAGAAGAATTCAGGGCTCGAAATTGTGTCCTTGGAAGGAACAAATCAAAATCAAGGAAATAATAAAACCAGTAAAATGAGAGTGTACCCATGATGGCCCCGTTTTCAATGTGCAAATCAGAGCAAACCAAAAAGGAAAATCCAAAGAGCAGATGCATGTGAGCGATTCCAATAGTGGACTTCAAATGAGCAAACGCTGCCAGAGGAACCTACGCAGCAAATGTTCCAGCACCCGCAATGATCAGAAACCAACTCCAACACAAAAGAAGGGAAGGGGCAGGGATCCAGCCAACCATGGTGATGTGGGGCAGGCAAAGGGAATGCAGATGGGGGGAAGCAGGGGAGGATTTTCAGGAATTGGCCTTTGCACAGCCACTGGCTCTGTGAGCTTCTCGGTGAGCTCATGGACGTGGTGGCCTAAGCTTCACCGCTCCAAGAGTGCAACCAGGTAGGGAAATGGGCAGTACTGGCTCCTCTTTCTGCTCATGGCTGGTGGATGATGTTCCTCCTACAGCACAGCCCGCAGACGGCAGTGCTGCTCTGTCCTCACCCTCCTCCACCTGCAGGGCAGGCTGTGCCAGCCCTGCCACAGCCTCTGCTGCCAATGTCATTACCTTTTGTGATGGATGGGGAGGCAAAAGATCCTCTTGCCCCTTCTCAGACTAAGTGATGGGAAGCAATTTGCTGCAGAGACTGATGCTTCCTGACCCTGGTTCACCCTTGCAGTCCTCACCAGCACTCCGTTGTGCCGGTACCGATGCATTCAGTACTGCCAGGGAACAGACTTGTTCTTCTCCAAGGCACACTGGAGGGTCACGCTGCATCAGGCTGAAGGCACATCTCAGCCATGAATGGGGCTGAGCAGCAAAGGCAGCGCCTCGGTTTCCAGTCTGAAGTGTCATTTGCACATCCTGCTCCAAAAGGGGCAGCTGGGGCTCTGGGAAGAGCAGGGATCCTTCCCATCCTCCCCTCTCAAATAGCTATGCTAGAAAACGAGGTGGAAAAGCGCTCCGTGCTTTGCTCATCTGCATTGGACCATGTTTTTCCAAAGGCTTCCCATGCTGTCTGCCAGCCCATCCCGCTGCGAGGGACAGCGGATAGGCAAGGGCAGCAGCATGCCGAGAAGCCCTGGGCAGTGCCCCAATGAGGACAGGAGTGGAGAAGAGATGGAAGCCAGGGAGAATTTCGAGCCCCGTGGGTGTTGGTGTGTGACAAAGCAGCGGCGGTGGCAGCAGCATGGTCAGATACTCTGAAAACTCAGCACAGAGATGGCAAAGCAAGCATGACATCCTCAGTTTTACAGTGACTTCTGGAGAGATGCTGCCTCCCCCAGGCCTGGGGACAGGATGAGTCGGCAGAGTGGGCATTTGAGCCACCACTCAGGGTTCTCCTGAGCTAACTGGACCTTTAGTGTAGCCACCACTCAAACCAGGCATCTTGTGGCTAACTAGGCACAAGAAATCTGGCTGAGAACAGAAGGGGCAGGGGAGGAATAGGCAAAAAAACCCTTACAAAAACAACCCTGAAGTATCCTGGAGCCCGCCCTGGCTCTGTTCTAATCCACTGAGGATGAGGGCAGGAAATGCCTCCCTGCTTGCAGAGGAAAAGCTCCTAGTGTGTCCTGCTGTCCTGGAGAAGGATTTCTCCTCTGCTCCTCACCCTGGACTGGACGGTGGCTGCCACCCAGCCCAGTACCACAGCCCCGGATGTGCACTGGGGGTTGGAAACTGGTCCTCTGCCCACGTGGGAGGGGAAGGCCAAACCAAGAGAACACTCTAAACGCTTTGCCCAGTGTCCTGCTCTGAAAGTAAGGGCTAAAGAGGGCAGAAAACGCACCCTGAGCTGCAGCATCAAAGCCAGACCCTCCCCAGAAGAACCTCTGGCAGCCCAACGAGCTGCCTCCAGATCCCTGCGGATCTCTCTCCCTGACTTCTCTCCCCCTGGGCTGCAGGCAGCCGGGCAGTGCTCGGCCCAGCAAAAAGCTAGAGGTTATCTGCTTTGGAACACAGCAGCGACATGAAACCCCACGTGGTGAACACACAGGCTGGAAGGAAGAATACCCACAGAGAACTCCAGCAAGAAAAATAAGCCCAGATTCTCTTTGGCTCAGAAGTCATGGAGCAGTATGGCATTCCCTCTGTTTGGGAAAGGCCCACTGCCAGCCCGGAATGGGAATCACATTCCCCCTGAAGGCATTTCACAGGTTTCCTTCACAAAAGCTCCAGGAAAATTCATGGAGGTGACCAGCTCCTGCCAACCAGCTCTGCCTCTTTGCTGGGGGCATCCCCACCTCCTCCCTCCTGCGAACAGCCCCTGGCTGTGCGCACATGGGCACCTGCCTTATTCTGCTGCTGTCAAAGACAGAAATCTCCTTCTGGGATCGATTTCTGGGGCTCCTTAGACTAAAAGAAGACCGAAAACCTCGGCAGGGATAAACACTTCCCTGGTCAAAATGCCAAGTGCATGGGGCTTCCCATTAAGATCCAGGAGGAGTCCGATATGAAATGAGCCAGGAGTGGTACTTCCCTGCGGCAGCAGCTTCCCTTTTGTCTGCTTTAATTCAATAGCTCTTTGTAGAGATGAGGGGAACCGGCTCACAGGCTCCTCTGCTCAGTGGCCTCCTGGCTACCTGCAGAGCTGCCAACCAGGGAGCCCTCCCAGCAGCAAGGGGGGCAGAGGGACCATTGCCACGGGCTGAGGGTCAGCCAAGGATCAGTGAGGCTGGAAAAGCCATAGAGACCCCCTCTGTTCTAATGAGGGGGTTGAGGGGAGGTGGCAGGGGGACTGGGACAGCATTGACAGGAGTGTTCAACCCCAAAGAGATCAAAACTTGGAGTAAGGTATCCAGAGAACCATCCCAGCCCTCCCATCGCTGAGCACAAGCAGCAGCTGCGACTTCACATGTGTCAGCTCACATCTACCCCCCTGTCCAGCACTAAAACAATAAAATCAAACCCACCCAGCAAAGCTGGGATCTTGGCTTCTAATGGGATGAAGTCTTTCAGAGGCAGTCTCATCTAACGTTTCAATCACTTGAGTCTCTCTAATCTTATCACAAAGGACTTGATTCTCTGTGCTACAGCCAACTTGCCAGCAACGTCACTCTAACATCTGCTCTGTGGGCCAGAGCCCATCTCTCCCTGCAAAGCCACTGTGCCTGGATGGCATTCTGCATGAATCCAGGGCATGAGGAGGACCATGGACAAGCCTCTGGTCTTTGTGCTCCTGGAATAACCCAATGCCGAGGCACACAGATGGGAAATGGCTCTTTCCTCGTCCGACATGAAAAGGTGCCTGTGTGGCTCTTTCCACAAAAAGACAGGGGCTCCTCAGCTGCAGCTCTGGCTTTTCTCTTTCCCTGCTTTAAGAAGCAATGGACACAAAAGCACAGGCACACACACAGCGCTCACACATTGGGGACACAAAGATCACTTCCTGCCCACGAGGGACATTTAGCCAAGCTTCAGAAACGAAACATCTTTGACAATGGGGGGAAAAGGAACCCTCAAACCCAAGGTCTTTCTCCTGAAACAGCAAGAGAGACACAGAAGGACGGGCAGTGTCTCATGCTGCTACCTGGGGCTCTATTCTGCTGATGCTACCCTTGTCTTGCAAAAGGCCTGTTGTTTGATACTGTAAAACTGGAAGCGCAGTTCAGACAAACAGATGGCACAGAAACGGGGATGAGATGGGCAAACACTGCAGGAATACAGAGAATTTGGCAAAAAATAAGTATTAATAATAACAGGAACAAAACAGAACTGGAAAAGGAAAGCGACAGAAGAGAAAAAACTAATAATGGGGGGGGAAATGAAACCAACAGGAACAAAAACACACAGGAACTAACTTTCAAAGTCAAACTCAGGGTCACTGAGAGGGCTGCTCAGACCAGAATCTGCAGAAAACAGTAAAAAATAAATAAATAAAATATACACTTGTTTAAAAATTTCATGCTAACAAACCAAAAAAACCAACATAAATCTGAAGAGGAAAAGAAAGTTATTTCTGTGCTGCTCAGGCTAGGACAGGATACCAACATGTGCTGGGCTTTCCCCTCTCTGAGCTGCAGGGATTCTCACGCACGCTCCCATGCCCACCTCCCCTCTCTGCTTGGCTGCTGGGGACACGACAGAGGCTCTGCTGCGGGGTCCTCTGGCTGGAGAAGAGCTACAGGTCCTCTTCTAAACCACAGTGTATAGAACTCAAATTCCTTTAGCTCAGACAGCACTTCCCTACGAACTGCACCACAATCTCTCCATCGCCACCAACGCACTCCAAGCTCTGATTTTCCATTTCCATCTTCACCCAACCCTTTGCAAAATTCTGTGGGAAGCAGTTGACAAACTCTCCCAAATCCTTTAAAACCTCTCTCTGCTTTACAAGCCATAGAGCGGAGTCAATGAGCTGGATAAACCCTTTGGCTAGATAACCTCATACAGGAAAGGTGACATCCTTCTAAAGCTAGACTGGACAAAACCCTTTAGAGATGTGCAGACCTTTGCCCAGCAGAGCGTTAGTGGCAGGTCTGCATGTCTGAGCTACCTTTTACAAGTCTCTTGGATCAGAGGCACAGCATGACCAAACCAGCAGGGTCAATGCAGACAGACTTGCGCATCTATCCATCACTTGGAAGTGCCCCCGTGGGGACAAAGAGAAATGCCCAGCAAGGGAAGCACGTGGAACAGCACTTCCAGCTGCTTCTCGGCACCCATGCTAAGTTGGATGGCCACGACCTGTTAAGCTTTATTTTGATCTCAATGTAGATTTTACCTGGGGGAGCTCAGCTCTTTCTCTTGGGTCTCACACCACCACCTCAAGCTCCCAGAAACCAACCTGAACACTCCCAAAGGGAGCTCCTGCTTGCACCCAGTATATAACACTGAGCCCAGAGAAACCCAAACTGGTGCTGAGCTGCAGCTGGGAACACTCAAAAGATTCAAAGACCTTCAAACTCTCCTGCAAGAGTACCACTGAGAGCTGATGTAGGGACCTGCTGCTGAACTGTTCCTGCATGCTGGATCAAACATTATCCTATCCCTCCACTGAGACTCAACCATTCCTAAGCTTGGGCTGTTCCTGATTGGTTTTGACAGAAAACCCTCAGCTCAGTGCTGCCTTTGCACTTCCCTCTGGGTACCTATTGACCTACCAAGCCTACCCTAAGAAGACTCAGACAACGCTAAGGACAGGACTGAGATGGGAGAGGAAACAGGAGCTGCAGAAACATTACTAACAAGCACAACACAGCAAAAAAATACAAACAAACTGAAAACAACAGCCAGCCCCCCAAATGCACAATAAATTCTCTTCCAACTCCTCAAGCACCAGGAACTCGGAGGCAGAGGTGTGTACCAGAGTGCAGGCACTGCTCAGCATTGCCAAGCGTCTGTCTGCGTGAGGACGTGCCCACACCAGGCCGGGTCAGTGGTGGCTTGCAGAGGTGCCATGCAGGCAGCTTAGGCATGCATGTGCATGGGACACACAGGTACAAAAGGAGGGTGCTTCGAGCTGCTCTGCCCAGGACTGAAGTGCAGTTACACGCCTGCTCAGCGGCTGTTTGCAGCGATGGGGTCTGCACGAAGCAGGAGATGCTGCCTCAAGCAACCCACTGAGCCCCCGGGGCAGGCCTGGCTGCTCCCCGCAGTGGTGTGGCACGTGTGCAGACAGCACCAGTTCCGGATGTGGCTGAAGCCCTGGGTGCTGGGGAACATGCCACGCTTCATCTCCATCACCCCAGGGTGTGGGGCATGGCACAGCGTGGCAGCACTGGTGGTCTGGCAAAGCTTGGCATGGCCACGGCTCCTGCAGCTGCACACTTAGCCCAGAATGCACCAATTCAGTACGTGGGAAAGCCCTTCTTCCTGCCTTGCTAGCACCGAGCAGAGCCTGTGCAAGGTCCTCCAGGTTCCCCAGCAAAGCTTTTGTTCAGCAGGCTTGCTCAGCACAGACAAGGCATGAGGTTCCTTGGCTGCATCCTGGGTGGCAAAGGCAGCACTGGTTACCTGGAGTCTGGAAGTTGATGCGCCTCATTTCCACAGGGTCCTTCGGGTGGTGCGGGGTGATCTCCGCGTTGTTCAGGAGGCATTTTGTCCGCGGCTCCGAATCCTTCCGTTTGCTTTAGAAAACAACAATGATAAAAAAAGAACTGAAAAAAACCACCCCCAAAACCCCCAAAACAAAAGATGAAGCAACTGATGGGCCTTTTAGTCCCTTTTGATTTTTCAGCTCCTCAGGCCACGCTGAGACCTGAGCGTAGCTCCCACCAAAACCAGGGTCAGATGCAGCCGAGGAGCTCAGTTACACAAAGTGCCTCCGAAAGAGGATGAGGTTTGGAGGGGTTTCAGTGCTGCACTGGATGGGTTCACATCACCCCAGCAGCTTCTGGACAAGTCTGGAAGTTCCTCCTCACAGCAGCAGCACAGGAGGGAGCAGCTGAGGTGGGTGAACTCCCTCCCTGCACAGACAAGCCTCCTCTGAACTCTGCAGAGCTCAGCAAGCAGGAGCCTTCCAATGCTGGCCAAGCCATTCCAGCCGGGAAGAATCTGAGCCAAAGCAATCATTTGGAAAAGTACAGAACCTTCTGCCTGTCACCTTGGCCATCAAATCCTGCTATTACTCTGCTGCCTTGTTTAGGAGCTCTCGGTGCCTCGCTGCATACAGAGAAGTCAGAGCAGTGCTTTTCAACCTGTTTTGATCTGCAGAACCCTACAAATCTGGGTTCAGAAACCAGTGCAGACACATCCTCTCCCACCACAGCTGGGCCTGCTGAGATCTGTCTCACCTCCTTGCCAGGAGCTGAAGCCTGCTCCAACCTGCCAGCTGAGCTGCACATACGAGTGCTTCCTACTATATTTGCCTCAAAATGGCAAAGGTTAACTGAGGCAATGGAAAGTCTTTGCTGCTGTGGCTTCCTCTCCTTGAAGAACATTTGGAAGTGAAGTCCAGCGCTGGTCTGGAGCTGGGACAACCTCTGGCAAGAGAACAGTGCTGGGAGCAGAACTTCCCCCGTGGGCAGAGAACACGTGCCCATACCCTGAGGTGTGCAAACACTGCCCCAGCCCTTCTTTAGCAGGATGGCTCCAGAGCTCCTCACCTCACTTCTTCCACAGAAGCCTCCAGTAACCTCCCTGCAGCAATAATGGCAACTACATAAGCAGAGAGGAGGTTATGGAGTGCATTTTTAGCTGTTTCTTCATGTTGTTAACAGCCAGAAGAAGGTACATGAGCTCTGCCAGCACTGCACCGGGCAGCATTTTGGAATGACACCACTTTACAGCTTGGGAGCAGTTTGTTTTTGCCACAGTTCTGAAACTGCTGTTAACAGCCCATTGGTTAAACCCATCAGCTACTTCCAGTGAAAGCTCTCCCAGCCTTGGAAATGGTTTGAAACAAGTCTCATATTTACAGGCATAAACAAACTCTGTCAGAAGTCCCTGGCTAATGGGGCAACAACAGCTTCTGCAATGGGGTGAGGACAGCTCAGCTGGGGAGATTCTGCTTCCAGTATGCCAGTGGCTCAGGGACAGCCTGGATGGAGCAGTCAGACACAGAGAAAACCCACTTTCACCTCTGACTGCAACACAAATGGGTGTTTCTCTGCTCCATTAACCCAACATTTTATGAGCCATTTACTGTCACTGCTGCTCAGCTTGAGAAAGGGTCATTAAATTTAGGAATGGACAAGCAGGAGAAAGCTGGCTTTTTCTTTTTCTGCCCTGATTCAAACATGGTCCCAGTGCTAACCTGACACAGGCTTTCTGTTAGGACAGATCTAGTGATAAGAACTGTATCAGTAATGCCCCACCACCTCAGGCAATAAACACTACCTAACACACAGCAAGAAAGAACCTCAGTAAAGGGCGAATCTGGTGCTCTTACCTGTCTGGTTTGCTGTCCAGGAAAGCAGTAAGTGGAGAGAAGACAAGACAAATGTTCAGGTTAGAAAGGACTTGCAGAAGAAAGGGAAAGCAGTTGCCCAGCCCTAACCCTGGAAGCACAGGTGGGACCAGCAAAGATCACCCACTGCAGATCAGTGCTAATGAGCACCAACAAGGACCATGTGTGGCCCTGAGCCCAGAGCAATTGTGTGCAGGGGCTCAGGTGCTGGGATGTGACACAGCCATGTGTATAATCAAACACACCTGTGTGCATGGAAGATGGAGCAGGGTTAAACGAGCTCCCTCCAGCCTTGGTATGAGATGGCCCAGACAAGGATACCCCTGCACTGGCCATGGCTTCCACCCTGCCCCTTGGACCTATTTTGCTCAGCATCTGCTTGCTCTCCAGTTCTCTTTCATTGCACAGTGTGTGCTCAAGGGTCCCCCATTCTCATCCACACATCGTGAGCTGCTCGGAAAACCAAGGAAAGGGAGAGATTTTGAGGAGTTGTTCCCTTCTCGCTCCTGCAGACTCACAGCCCTGCTCTCATCTCCCAACTCCAGCTGAAAACCTGCTGGAGAACAAGGGAGGTCTCTGCAGCTCCACAGCACAAAGGTGCTTTCTCTGCATCACCCCCACTGTGCACACAGAGAGCACAGACAGCAGAGCCTGAGGCTGTGGCTGAGAGCAGGTCTTCTGAAGGAGACAGGCACGAGACCTGACAAACTCACTGCACACATGCCACAGCAGACTGTAAGACAAGCACAACTGTACTGACAGTGCCACTGGGTAGACTCTGAAGCAGCAAGTCCCTGCAACCTACTGCTAATTTCTCCTGCATCAGTCAGACCCTTCCATTACAACATTTGTGCCTTAGGACTCCTCTCTCCATGCTGGTGGAAGGATTTGCCCCCAGTTGACAACTCCAGGATCAAGGAGGGAATTCCCTTTAGGGGTCAGAGCTGGAGACATTCGGAATGGTCACAGATGTGGACAAGAAGCACCTCTTACTTTTTGTAGAGTAGGATGGCAATGACAATGCAGATGATGAACACGACGGCCAGGACGGGCCCGATGACCCAGATCAGCCCTTCCTCTCCATCAATGATGGGCTGTGGATCAGGGTTGTCCAGCTGGATGGGGTCAGAGAACGGACTAGCAGCAAAAGTCTGGAAGACATGAAAGATTGTGGAACCCAGTTCAGAGATGGAATGGTGACTGAAAACCATGGGCAAGCATACAGCATTCCACAAGAAGAAGAGCCAGAAAGGATGTGAGCTCTCTGCAGCACAAACCAAGTAACAACAGAGAAAAGGTACTCCTCATCCTATAGAAAAGACTGTCTGTGAGCATCCATATGACAGGTATCTTCCTCCTCCAATGGTCCTGGCAAGACACAGCATTGGAAGATCACATGCACCTGATGTTGTAGACTGCCTTGTGCCTATGGCTTACCTGTCTTGTAGCCAGGAAAGTGCTTTTAGAAAACCAGTTGACTCTGGCTGTGTTCTACCACATCCCCGAGCCCTCTCCATGCCACAAACACACAAACCCTTTTTCCAAGCTTTCATGGAACCATCTGGATTTTGACAGTCAGACAGATGACAGAGAAAGAGGGAAGGGATTAAACCAAGAGTTAACGCTTAGGAACAGTCTGGTCTGGTGACTGGAAAAGCCCAACCCTTACAATTAGATATAGATGAATAAAATACAGTACATCTCATCTGCAGGGAGAGGAGAGTCAGAGGCACAGTCAAACCCATCTGACTCCTAGCTACGGAGCATTGCCTGCTTGTTCTTCATGAGTGCTACCATCTCCTCACCCCGGGAAGGATGCAGAGACATAGAACCTACAGAGACTAAAATGTAGAGAGGTTTGGGACAGGACAAGAACAAGAGATTTGGGCTCTGTGTCCTTGAACCCTATCACTTCTCAGCAAGACTGAAGCAGTGCTGCATACTTGGGAGCTGCAGTGCACCCGGGCTGTTGGGAGATGCAGGACCTTGTTCTAAAGCAGAAATTACCACAAGCTGCAGTAATCCGATTGAGAATCCCATTCAGAAGCGTGTCAGCCTAATCCTTTAATATCAAATAAACAACTAAATGTTTATTTGGGGAAAAAAAAAACCCTCTGAAAACCTTTCATTTCCAATAGCTCCCTGCTACAACTCCACAGGGGGATTTAAAGACAACAAAGTATTAGGCTGCTTCCTACTGTGTATGTGGGAGGAGGCAGGTAAACATTAACCCAGTTGTTTTCCTAAAGCCAAACAGCATCACTGAAGGTGCTGAAGTGGTAGAGAGCACATGGAATCTGCCATAAGAAAATGCTCCCCTCTCTGCTTGGCGAGGAACTTGGGGATGCCCAGGAGGTGTGACATGCTGCTCTCAAAGCAGAGCACTGCCCTGAGGAATAAAAGGACAGGCTTTACAAGAAATTGCTCTTTGGAAAGCAGTTTGACTTAGAGAACTCTGAACTTCAGTGTAGCTCTGAGCTGAGAGTTCAGTCCTCTCCATTCTGGGCTCCAATCTGGAGCCACAAGTGTAGCATGTCCTGCTTATGAGGACTGGCAAAATGCAGCAGCAGCGCACCAAGGCTCGCGTCACCTTGGGAGAGCACATTGGCTGCATGCAGACCCCCGCACAAACAGCTCCAAGAGCCACATGCAGAAGCTGCACAGTTGGACTGGAAGGACTTTACAAAGAAAGCAAGCTTCAAGCTGTGGAAGCTGGTGGGAAAGAGTCACGGGGAAGGCCAGGAGGGCACCAGGGTGTCCCTGGACAATAGCGGGCACAGAGAGACACCTGAAGAGGGTGAGAGAGCTCAGCAGCACTTACAGCCTCGGGCTCCTGGAGCACAGCCAGGATGAAGATGACGTACTTCTGCCCTGGCTCCAGGGCTCTGTTCTCAAAGTTGTCGTAGTGCTTCATGTCCCCAAGGATGAAGTGGGAGGGGAGGGAGCGAAACCGCGCAGCGATGTAGGGCTTGGGGAAGTCCAGCTGTCGGGAGTGACGCAGGCTGCGGCGGCGGAGCCTGGCAATGTCCTGCACGAGCTGGAGGAAGCAAAGGAACACTCTGAGCCCTGATGCCTTCAGCACCATCAAGGGAGCAGGAAGGAAGAAGAGCCAAACCATTCCACTCAGATACCCAAACCCACCCTTCCCAGGCTCTCAGGTCACCATCCCATCCATTACAGCTCTCTCCCTACAGCTGCCTCCAGTTTCATCCACACTCACCTCCTCCAGGTCCATCTCCTCCGGGCTGCCCAAAGGGTTGAGGAACTGTCCTCCTCGGGACTTCCTCAGAGGCACCACCACAATGTAAAATGCCCTAAGAAATGGGAATAATCAGAAGAAATAGAAGGCATTACTCTCCTTCTTCAAGCCACAGAAGAAGAGAGTGCACACACTGATGTGGAAGGTTGGGTTTGGTCAAAGAGCCCCACTGGCTCAACCCAGCAAGCCCTTGTTTTTCATTTAGCATTGCTGTTATTGCTGCTCCTAGAATGAGCTCGGATCCAGTGGCAGCTGCATATGATAGCCCCTTATTTAATCCCTTTACATTTCTTTGGCATCCCCTATTAGAGCTGGGAAGTGGCTCCAGAAGACAACAGTCAGGAGGCTGAAAAAGCAGGGAATGCCTCCCTGTACCACCCATGTGGCCTTCCCTTGCAACACGAACTGAGCCCCACACATCTACAGCTTAACAGAAACCTACTGGACAGGCACGGAGCTCTTCACATCTGGGAGAATCACCACCACGTTGCCATCAGCATCAGGTTTATAGGTCACCTCTGGCTTCTTGGACAGCATGTCAGCAGCGGTCCAGGCTGCCACGTTCTGCTGCAGCCCACCCATGCTATTGCCCCGGCTCATCAGGACGAAGTTGTAGAACGTGCGGGGCTTCAGGTTGGTGATGAGCTTCTTGGTGGTGCGGCCGTCCACGTCCACGTTCAGCCCATTGTACTGGATCTGCGGGAGGCAAAGAGGCAGCAAAGTTGTCCCAGGAGCAAGGCTGAGACTGCTCGAGCAACCGAACTCCTTCCTCCCTCCTCCCCCGGGCATCAGAGCTGGTGCAGACACAGGAAGAGAAGGATTTACATGGGGGGGTGCCTGTCCCTTGAGCCCACTGGAGGGTCCCCAGGCAGAAAGCAGATGCAGGTCAAAGCCTTGCGACTTCTCCAGGAGGAGGAATTTGTGGTAACTTGCGTCGGGTGGCAGTGATTTGGTAACAGAGGTGGGAATGCGATCCAACAGCCCCAATTTCCAGTTCACCTCCTTGATCTAACAGTGACTGACCATTATCTGCCTATACCTGAGGCAGAAATCCGGAATTCCTGCCTCTTACAATCTCTTCTTCAACCCAACAGACAAAACTGCCAGGAAACTGGGAGGAAACTCAGTTCTGCCTCCTCCATTGCACTTGCCTTGTACGGGGTGGGAGAGTTGTAGTTCTCAGGGAACTCCCAGCTCAGAAGGACAGAAGTCTTTGTGACCATCTTCACCTTGAAGTTTTTGGGTAAAACTGTGGAGAGAAAAGTGAGGAGGAAGGGGAGAAAGGAGAAGAAAAGGCAGCAGAGGGAAGGAAGAGCAAGAAAGAGAAGGAAGAGAACGTCAGGCACTTGCAAACGGGCCTGCCAGGCTGGGTCTGGCTGCCACTGCAGGAATGGAAGCACTTGCTCCCTCCTCCACACTTTGCTTGAGGTTTTGCCAAGGTCCATCTCCCTGTGCTCCCTATCCCCACGCTTAACCCCAGGGAGGGGTGAAAGAGGGATGCGTGGCTTTGCCCACACACTTATGGGTCTGGGTGGCTGCTGCAGGAACGAGGTGCTGGCTTTCTGAGCATGCTCAGGTGAGGAAACCCATCCCAGGTCACGTCCTGAGGATTTGTGATGGCTCTGTTTTCTTTTGGCTGGTTGCAAAAGCTGAAGAAAACGCTCTTCCCACCTGTACAGCGACCGAGCCCCACCTCAGGTGCCAGTGAAAGAAGGGTGTCCGGACTTAACTTAGAAGAAAGTGGTAAAAGGGACTTACCTGGCACAAGGCAGAGAGGAGCTGAGGGACTCAGTGTGAAACCAGAGTGCTCTGCATTTACTCACGAGCCTGGCTGAGCCTGGCTTGACCTCTCCAGCTCTCTGCCTCCCGGCACCAGCCCCGGTTACAAGGGGAGAGAGGGAGGAGAAACCGGTAAGTCCTACCTTGATCCAGCTGGAACGTCCGATACTGGACAATGGGGCTGTACGGCCCGGGGCCTTTACTGGTGTGAGCCCGGATTTTAACATCATAGGCGGTGTTGGGTTTGAGGCCGTTCAGGGTGTAGGAGTTCTCTGGGGAGGGGGGCAGGTCTTTTTCCAGCAGGTTGCCGGGAGAACCGGCTTCCCGGTAGGCCACGGTGTATTTGACGATGGCTCCGTTCCTCTCGGCCAGCACGGGCGGGAGCCAGCCAAACTGGACCGACATGGAAGTGATGTTGCTCGCCTCGAGGATTTGGGGGTAACCCTTGGGGATGTCTTCAGGGGTGGTGAGTTCCTGCACAGCTTCCTCCCCAAAGCCAGCCCGGCTTTTCACGGCCAGCTTGAAAACATATGTGGCGCCTTTGTGGATGCTGGAAGCAGTGTACTTATCCTCCAGGGCAGTGAACTCCAAGGTAGCCAAGGGATCAACATCCTTGCGGCCAAACTGGAGCCGGTAGCCCGTCACCTGGCCTTCGGCATCCAATGGAGGCTCCCATTTGACCAGAAGAGTGTTCTCCTCTGTCTGGTGCACAGACAGGATGGGCTTCCCTGGGACTGGGAGAAAAGAGAGACACCTTCTGTCAAACACAAGACAGGCTGCTGGTGAGGAGATGCAGAGACTCTAAAGCTGCAGCAATAGGTTCCTTAAACCATAGAATCAGACTGGTTTGGGTTGGAAGGGACCAGTAAGCTCACCCAGCTCCAACCCCTGCCATGGGCAGGGACACCTTCCACCAGAGCAGCTGCATCCAGCCCGGCCTTGAACACTGCCAGGGATGGGGCAGCCACAGCTTCTCTGGGCAAATCACAGCAAGTTCTCAGCTCGACTCTGTACGTCAGTGCATCCCCTTGCAAAGTGAGCTCTGCTGCCCATCCGTGATACATGTGGAGGGTCTCTATCAAGTTTAGCAAAGGAGGTGCACTGCCAACGTGAGGCACTGACGTTTCTGGATTTCTTTTCTTCCCCCTTCTCCAGGATGGAAAGGTCCCTCTGTGTCCATTCCACAGCACAATTCACGCAGAAAGAGATTGGAACAGATTGGCCCAGGCTGGGAAGTCCAGAGCAGCTGAGGGTGAAGTAATGAAGGATGGGAAAGGAAGGCTGGGCAGCCCCAGGTCCTGAGCAGCAGGCATGAGGCCAGCTAAGCGGTACAGAAAGAAGGAAGCACACAAGAGAGCGGAAACAGAGCCCCAAATCTGTGCGAGGCAGAGGGGAGGGAGAGTTGCTGTGTTTCCAGTCAGCTCCCTCCTTAACCTGTCAGTTAGCTCCTCCACACGTGGGGGGATATTGCAGCTCAGCAGTACTGTGCCTCTACCTAATGAGCCCTGGCACTGCCCTACTGCTAAGCGAGCCCACAGCCACAGTTAAATGACATGTGCAGGCCCAGAGGCTCCTGAAGCTGGAGAAACCAGAGCATTAATTCCAGCAGCTCACGCGTCATTTACACTCAACTCCACTATTAGAGATCTGATTTCCTCCTCTCCACCTTGGCATTTCTTCTGGTTGAACAGGAGGAGGAGAGAAAATGGAGTTAGGAGAGATCCTGGCCCACTCTGGCAGCACAAGTCCAGGTTGGAAGCTGTAGTGTGGCTAAGGAGGAGAGCAGGAGGGAGCTGGCAGGGAAGGATGGGGATCCTGACAGAGTGGGGAAACCACTCTGCCTGGTGCACCGACTGACATCTGACCACGGGGATGAAGGGCTGTCTCTGAAACAAATCACAGCACATAGAATGGTTTGGGGTGGAAAGGATCCTAAGATCACCTAGCCCTAATCCCCCATGCTAAAGGATTGCAAAGGAGCAGTGCTGGGAGAGCCTTACTTGGAAATGCTCAGAAAGACATTAAAGTAAAAGGCAATGCCATTACCTTTAGGTCTTCGTTTTATTACAAATGTTACTATTATCAGCTGAGCTCAAAAAAAAACCCATTTGCACAACAAATATTGTTTGGAAGAAAGGTGAGAAGAAAATGAAGGGGGGGCTGAAGTGTTTTATTTTGCAATTGGTTTGGACAGTAAAGGAGAAAACTGGATGTATTACTGTATTTAAATTCATCCCCTGGCCCTGAATGATAAAGAAAGAAATCTTTCCTCACAGAAGCTCTATTGACTCAACACTGCAAAGGAGGTAAGAATGTTACAGAGACATTTGAAAGATTTCTTTTAAAATGGCTATTTGAGGTTGGGGGGAAATTGAGTTTTGGGTAATAGCAGCTGTGCTGGAGAAAACATCCCTCTGTGACTGATCACCTGCACTGCAAATCCTAATGGGGAGAGATGAGGGAGGGTGACAAGAGAGAGTGATGAGGGAGGAAGGCAGAGAGAAAGGCTCTGGGAGAGAAAAGTGGAAAGGGGAGAGAGCCTTGGGAAGAAGGAGATGAGAGGAGAGAACCAGGGAGCTTGTGAGAAGAACCCTGGAAAAAGCCCGAGGAGGAAGAAGAGGGCGAGTGAAGGAAAAGGCCGCTGCCAGGACATTGACACTGCAGGGCTGAGGACAGGAGCCTGGATGCTAACAGCCCAACATACCCTGCTGTAACATCTGCAAGAGCTGCTGTCCTGGAAAGCAACCGTGTCCTCTTGTGTACTGTTCTCCAGGCAGCAGAGGCAAGAGGGCAGAGAAAAGCTGAAATCCCACTCACTTGTCTGAAGACAAGAATGTAAAATGAGATGAAGATGTGAGTTAGGGCAGGGAAAAGGCAAGGGCAGGGAGGGCAGCCGTGGCTCCAGCCCTGGGTGCTTCAGGCCAGGGCTCCTGAGCCCCCTCTGTCCTGTACCCACAGCTGAGTGTCTGTGCTGCCTTCAGGGTCTGAGCAGAGGTTTCAGGTTAATTATGCAGTGCTGTCCAAAGTCATTCAATCCCTGCAGAGGCACAGAGCAACGTTCTTCCTGAAACAGGGGATGATGTCAGCTTGTGCAGCTGCTACAGGCAGACTGAAGATGACTGCCCCCAAACTAGGAAGAAAAGAAACAGCCAGGAATGGGAAGTTAGCAGACAAAGGAAAGAAATGAAAAGAGGAAAAGCAATTCTTCTAACAGGAGGAACAAAAGAAAGGAGCATGAGCAAAACAGGCAACCAGAGTACAATAGAAGATGGGCTGGACGAGGGACAACTCCAGATCTAGGCATCGTAGTCTTCCTCCATTACATGAAGCCCTTCCCATACCACACAAGTGGGAATGCAGATGCTGAGAGGACAGATGGAGCGTGTACCTCTCCTTTCTGCCTGCCGCACAACTGTCTGGAGGGGCTGGGATTCCCTGCTGCCCTTTGTCATCCTCTGGTTCAGCCCTGCCATCCTGGCTTGGCACTATGTCCTCTGTACTCAGGCTGGCAGATACTTAGCCACAAAGAATAGGTCAAAGGGAGGAGTGAATCCGGGTGGTATGTGCAGGCAGAGCCCACATCCCAGGAATGCTAGAGATGAAAGGGCAATACTGTCAGTCCTTTTCCCTCCGCTAGCCCTGAACAAAGAGGGGATGTAAATTCAGACAGGATATGAGAAGAGTGGGCAGTGTGAGGCACCACTGCCTGCCTGCTGCTTTTCAGATCCTTGCAAGTCAGCACCATGACAGCAGACCTCTGGCTCTCCTGCTCCCCAGGGTACCTGTGTGTGCCAACCATCAAAGCCTCACAGTCTCTCCATAGTGCCAGACCAGGCTGAGAGTCTCCTAACTTCTGCTGCACTGGAATTTATAGCACAAGAGATTACAAGCACTGAATTCATCCTCTGTTGTATCTCTGGGTGTGTCTGGCCGTGCTGCAGCACTGCACAGAACACTGTCACTTCGAGCTTCTTGGCTTCAGGAAACTGCTCAGGAAGACTCTTACCTGCACCCTTCGTTGTGACCACTTTTGGTTTGCTGCGAGCACCATCTCCCTTCATGGTGTAGGCGGCTACAGTGATGGAATAGGAAGTCTCGGGCTGGAGCCCAGCAATGACCATTTCCTGTGTGTGAGATTCCAAAGGGAAATCGTGTCAATATTCAGGCACAGACACACGAGTTGAGCTCTCCTCCCTGCAGGAGTCTCAGCCCTTTTCTAGCATGCAGGAACATTCACTGAATCTGAAACCACAAGACACTGGGGTAGATGTGGCACTTGGCAGGAGGATGAGAACCACGTTCCCTTAGCAGGAGGCACGCACACCCTGGTGGCAAACAGTCCCTCTGTCAACACAGCATGTCTGCAGGGCCCTGCTTCGATGTGTTCTCACCCAGATCTACCTCTCAGACATTCTCTATTCCAACACAAACTGCTTCAGCCATCAAAACACTCTTCAAAGTGTTCCTCTGCACCAGGCAGCCTCAGAGGAGGTCTCAGTGCTTGCAGGGAGATTACATTTCTTCGCCAGTTTCCCCCTTCCCTTCTCTCCTCAGAGAATCTTCTTAATGCCTTCATAATATCGAAGGGATTGCCTGAACACAAAGTGCAAGGGGACGGTTTCTGCTCTTGGCTAAATCCCCAGCACCCTCCTTCCTCCACCCTGCATCAGCCTCACCACACCTCCCTCCCAAGGGCTTTTGCAGGACTGGCCTCAAGAGGAGCCCTTCCCCATCATGAATTCAGCCCTTCCAAGGGCTGTGCTGTGAAAGGAATACCCGTGCTAAATCAAACAGGATGAGAGCCTATGCAGCAGGGTTTTCTCCAAGGCCCTGGAAAGGAGGGAGATGGGAATGTTGTGCATGTTTTATGGCCTTCCTTTCCACTCACTCCACCACTGCTCCTTTGTGCTTCCAAAATCAAACCTCAGGGCAGCACTTGGGAAGGATCTGCTGGTCCTGTACTGCCCCCAAAGCTGAGCAGCAGAACTCCAGAACAGGGGGCTTTCGCTCAGTAAGTCTGGAAGCCATTAGCTACAGACAGGTCTGTGTTCTGGAAGCCAAGAAACCTGTTCTGCTTTCACACTTGCACCAAGTTCTATTCAGGTTTCAGGCACGAGGCTTTGCCTTTCATGTGACTCAGTTTCTCCATCTGCAAAAGAGAGGCCCCTCGCTCTCAAAGGAGACACGAGTGCAATCAATGCAGTAGTGCAGTATCTTGGGATCCTGCCATTCCAGGAGGGAAATGCTTTGTAGCTGTAAGATCAGGGAAAACATTTGGCATTTTAGCAGAAGTAATGCCAAATGACAAAGAGTCGAGCTGATTTTAAGGGCTACTTAAAAGGTTAAAGTGTCGATTGTGATTTAGGGCTTTGTACCAACGAGTATCTAAGAATCTTGTCCCTTGAAGGGCACAGAGCAGTTGTTCACGCCCTGACAGCTCAGGACTTGTGAGGCTTTGAATTCCCAGCACTTTTCAGCCTGTGTTCTTCAGACACAACACAGAAGCGCTTGCAGACTGCCCATCTCTTAACCATACGTTTGGGTAGTCCCAAATTCCATGTCCCATCTGCTTGCCCATGAATCACAGAGGAGAAGCAGCAGACTCGTCCCTCCTTCAGAGCTGAGAGGAAAACCCTGCAGCACTGCTGCATGCTGACAAACTACACGATCACACAGGGCGGCAGAGCAAAGAGAGCAGGGTGGGGACAATGCATGGGACCACCACCAACAGGCTTTAAAACAGGCACATTGGCACTGCAAAACAAAAAATACAGGAAAAGGGAAAATATCACATCACAACAGGAAATGGGAGAGGGAAGGGACAGAACCAGGATGGGAGGATTTGTACTTTTTTACTTACGTATTCAGCAGTGTCATCTGTTTCCCACTGGGCAGAGAACAAGAGAGGTTTTGCACATGAGAATACAAGAGGGGAAAGAAGGGAAAGACAGAGACACAGCATGAGGAAGGAGTCCCTGAGCAAGCAGCCACACAAGGTCAGATGTTACCAGGCCAGCATGAAGGAAGAAGTAGAGTGGGAGAAATTAGTAGATTCCACTGTGGCCTTTGCCTGTCCTAAAAGACTTCCTAGACACAGGGAGGATGGTTGTATTTAGTTTAGTGCTGGGACAGCAGTTCGTACTCTTCCACAATAGCTATTGTCTGAGTCTGCAAACGAGCAGCAGAAAGACAACATACACCTTGTCATAGATATGCTCCTCTACTTTGTCCAGCATTATTGCTGCTTGGGACGAGACAAGGTGGCTGGAGCACCCCCCCATCAAACCTTCCACAAGAGGAGAGCAGAGCAGGAGGTGAGCCCTTACCTGGGCATCAGCCAGCATGATGTCCTTGATCTGGGGCAGCCCCCGGGCCTCTCCGTTCTCCATGCGCACGTAGTGGACCTGGTAGCCGCGGATCTGGCCGTGCTGGCGGCTCTGGACTGGGGAGCGCCAGAACACTTGGATTGCGGTGGAGTTCAGCACCTCCACCTCCACCTTCCGAGGCGGCGCGCTGGGCACTGCGAGCGAGGCAAGAAAGGGCCAAGAGTCACTTGGGGGACGCAATCTGGAGCTTGTCACTCCACCTCTGGGACAGCCTGAGAGGAGGGGGAGGCTTCAAGGAGATAGCCCTCATCTGTCACTGGCCTTTATTCAGTGCAACAGGGAAGAAGTTCTGAGGGATGTATGGAAACAAATCCATCTCACAGCCCATTCTCCTACAGGCTCCTTTGTCCTCAGTTTGCTCAGATGGAAAAAAGCACCTAGTTCCAGATCGCAACCTGAGGGCAAAGCCCATTTCTGATGAGCCAGAAAGTTCTGGTCCTGCCTGCGGGATATGAGGGTGGAGAGAGACGGGCTTGCCCCTGGCTCCGAGGCAGGGCAGGCGGGTTGGTGGTCAGGCTGCTGCACAAACTCAGAACAAGAGATGCCCTGGATGGAATCTGGGCCAGTTTTACACATATTAATTGTTATTAATAATACAGGGCAGGACAGCTTCATCTGCAAGAAAGCCACACTTTCTCTGAGCATCCACTGGATGTGGGCAGATGCTCAAGGAAACAGGAGCCACACTGGGGCAAACTTCCTGCCATTTTTTACCCTTCTTTGGGATGCTGGAAATCGGGAATTTCTTTCTGTTATTTACTTGACAAATACTCTCTGAAGGCCCTGCGTCACCCTCACAGTGAGGGCGTTTCACGCACACATTCCCATTTCCTCCTGGTTCTATTTTACTGGAGAAATACCAGGACAATTCAAGTCTCATAGCTCCTGTCTGTGCCAAAAGGCTCTGAGCTGGGCCACTGATCTGAGTCTCAACTGCTTGTCACTGAAGCGCTTTGGAAACTTGAACAGAGATTCTTCCTTTTCACCACTAAAACTTGGGACTTAAGGAGGAGCTGGGAACGAGGAAGGTGTGGGAAGAGCTCTTAATACGTTAAACTGCTTTCTGGCAGCCACCTTCTCCTCTGATTTAATTTCCTCGCTGCCTCCTTGCTCAGCAAGAGCATCTTTTCAGGAAAAGTGGTGCAGTAACGGGTCAGAAGCCTGAGATTAAAGAACCCCCATGAATCCAAAACCACCTCAACCCTAAAGCAGGGAAGGACAACTCTGGAGACCCCGGTTCTCAGAGGGGGAGATGGCAGCAGAGGATGCTGCACGTCTCGGACCAGAGGTTTGTTGAAGCCCCATTCAGGCTTTGCTCTTGCACCACCCAAGCCAAGAGCAGGGCCTTGACGTGTCCTCCCTGGTGGGGGAAAAGCCCATTCCAAGGACACGTATTCCCCAAGGGAACTCAGGAGAAAACCAGAAGAAGTGCAATTACCATCTTCATCTGTCCGGACGATAACCGGCGAGCTCTCCGGGCCCGGCCCCACCTCCGTATGAGCCACGACAGTGATGCGATACTCTGTCCACTTCTCCAGGGATTCCAGTAGGATCTGACTGGTGTTTGGGGGGATATCATTCACCTCCTTAAGCTCCGTGTCCTCCGAGTCCAGCGCTCGATAGTAGACGCTGTATCCAGCCAGGACTCCGTTTTGGCTTTCGGCCGGAGGCGGCCGCCAACTTACCAGAATGGCGGTGGATCTGGTGCTGACACATTTTACATCTTGAGGGGGGGCAGACGGTTCTACGAGGGGGGAAAATTCAGGAAGGGGAAAGGGAAGAAGGAAAAGGGGGGGAGGAGGGGAAAAAAAACAACAAACAAAAGATGGGAAAGATAAAAGAAAAAAAAAAAAAGGAAAATGGTAACAAAAAAATCTAAAATAAAACGTATAAAAATTTGGTTTAGGAAGATAAAATTAAAAGAGAAGAGCTTTTTGTTGTTGTCTTTTTTTTTTTTTTTTGGGGGGGTGGGGGGAGGGTGTGTGTTTAAATGAAAAGGCAAAAACCAAAAAGCCAAAACGGAACTCAAATGGGGCATCGAAACAGAAATGATCCAAAGCAAAGGACTAAACCAGGGCGTGGGCTAGCCAAGAGGGTCCTGCTGCGCCTGAGGGGGTGGCTGCTGCGGCACCCAGCACCCAGCCTCACCCCAGAAAGGCCTTTTCCTTCAGCTCCCTGCTCTACCGCAGGCTGGCACCTCCTGCCCTGCCTGGGAAAGTGCTTCTTCCCCAACTGCAGCCTCAGGGACCTGTGCGAAGGAAGCAAGAAAAGCAAAGCTTTTGCCAGGAGGCTTAAAACGAAGGGTCTGAACCTCCAGATGGAAGTTATTCATTGTCCCCAGACTGAAGGAGGGGAAAAAACACAGTGGCCATGCCCACGATACTGCAATGAGCCCGCAGTGTGTTTAGACAGGTTCTAGGGAGGAGACTGCACAGGAGCAAGGCAGGGGGGTTGTGGAGCTGTCTGGGTACCCAGTGGGGTTTCCACAAGCAGCAGCAGGTCCAGCCCCCGCTGCACTCGCTGCCTGAACCCCATCAGGGTGTTTCTGAGCATCCCAGGAGGGATGCTCACCTTTGGAAGTGTGACCCTACCCGCTCCATTTCTCCGGGTGGCAGCAGACAGCTGTCTAAGGGCTGGTTTTCAGGTGATGGGGAAGGTGCACAGCACAGCTCTGGAGCGCAGGGCTGCTCACTTCGGTGCTCCTGAGCTGCAGAAGGTAATTTTAGCACGCTCTGCTCAGTAGGAAGCAGGACGCCGACACCAGCTCCATCAGACACTACGTGCTGGGGCACATACTGCCATGGCACGGCCCTGCCTTGAGGTGCTGTGAGGGAGAGCTGCAGGAACACAGCTGTGTTGGCAGAGATACCACAGGTCTGAAACCGTGGCAAAGCCGGGACTGAGTCTGACACTTTGGTACCCCAACCGGGGCACTTCAGGGGGCCTTGGACCAGGCTCTTTCAATAATCACTAACTGCAATCCATCAGCTAAGCAGAGAGGGATGCATTCTTCAAGGCGAATCTGCAAATCCAATCTCACCCAATGCAGTCAAACTGCAATAAATCACTTTTAACTCTCCGCAGACACTGCCAGAAACTGGGGCGTCCTTATAAGCCCTAAAGCATCACCTGCAGGCAGCACGGCAGTAGATCACCCTTTCTCACTTCTCTGTTGCTTCCTCATCAACAAAAAGCTCTTTTACTGAGGAATGATTTTTCCAAGTCTCTTAGTCCATCCCTGAGTCACAAACAGATGTTTGGGCCCAGCTTGCTTTGAGGACTCAGCTAAATCAAGTCCCACGTTGCCCAGTTTGCATCGGAGTGACAGCCATGTGCTGTGCAGTCCGGTACTGCAGTGCTGAGCACTCTGTCCAGTAGGACATTTTGGGTGTAATCCTCCTAATTTCATGTTTTATTGCTGGATTGAATGGCAGAATGGATCCCTTATCCTCAGAAATGCCCCTGCAGAGGGTGCTGATCCCCAGCCCTGGCTAGCCACGCAACGTAATACAGAATGGGTCAAACAAACAAAACCAAAAGGAACAAACTGGAAAACAAAACAGAAATCCAGTAATTTGAAACAAACAAAAGAAACCAAACATCAGAAAGGAAATCATAACAACAAAATAATGCTGGTACAAAAAGTGACTCCTTCCAGCACATTCCCAGTCTTTACCTACCTTCCATGCTTCAACTGCTAACTTATAAGACTTAAGAGAGAACCAGAGCAACTGAGCTACGAGGCCAGACCAAGCTCCTGGTGGGTTTCTGCATGGGACTGGCTTTGCAAATGCCATCCTGCCCCACTGCTGGCTCCCCAGGGTGAGCAGAGTCAGAGCTACTGCAGCAACGGCAGTTTTGGACCCCCATTTAATTCTCCTTTGCTAAGCTCCCTGCTAAGGAGACCAGAGAGCGGGGTGGCTGAGTCCCACTGATGGATTTCCTTCCTCCTGTCTCCATCTGCTGTGATTGCATCTCCAGACTGGAGCTGCACTGCTCCTTCCCACACCCCTGAAGCAACTTAAATCTCTTTGAGGGTATGGAGGAAAAGACTCAACCCTCCTCCAGCACCCGCCAGGATGCTGGCTGCTTCTTGTTTAACCCCCCTTGGTGGCTGGTAGCATTAAAAGCCACCTTTCCTGCTTAGCCAAAGCCACCATGGCTGAGAAACCCACTGCAGAGAGGGTCTGACCTGACCTACCCTTTCCATCCTGATACTCATAATGAAAGCCCCCGTGAGCAGAGCCGGAGCTCCCGCGGGCACCTGGGTTCTGGGTTTGCACTGGCGTGGTCACGCTCTCGCTTGCTCACTCACCCTCTACGCTCCAGCACAGGGACCTACCGAGAGGCCCTGGAGTGAGACCTCCTTTGGGGATGGTTTGCACCTTCTCTGGTCAAAAAGGCAGGGTGGGTGGGTGGCTGATGGGGGAGAAAGCCCAGATCCCACCTGGACCCTCTTCCCATCGCTCTTATCGACTACAGCACCTGGATGAGAACAGCCACCAAGTGCTGGCCGGCCATCCTGGAGACCCATCTGGGGAAGTTCATGGCACTGTGAGTTTCCTTCACAATCCAGCCCAACCTGCATGACCCTGGAGACGTGCATGCGCCTGGGGACAGCGTTGAGACGGTGGGAGCTGTGTGCAGCAGGTGAAGCATCGCAGCCCAAACCAGTGGCTATGAGCTCACCTCTGCAACAAGCCCCTTTGCTGGCAAGGGAGCCACAGCATAGGAGAGAGCCCCGCAGCCAGGAGATGAGCATCTTCGTCTGCTGGCCTCTGCTTTTGGCAGGCAGACAGCTCTTTGGGAACCCCTTCCCACCCTCCCATGGGCTCCAGGACACTGATGTGTGTGCAGATCCACGCACGTGGGGGTGAGCCTGCAGGGACAGGGTGGACTGTATTTGTGAATCCGCTTGAGACCAGCCAGTACTCACCTGAGCTGCATCTTTTACATGCTTTAAAGTTGACTGTCCAAGCCACAAGAATGACCCTTACTGACCTTGTACAATACAATGTTTTTTAACCCTTTAGGTACCATAGACTTTGTATAAGTTTCATTCATCTACTGTGAGGAAGGGGGAAGGGAAGGAGAGCAGAGCTAATGGGTGGGGGAAACATCCTTTCTTAGGGAGGAACAGAGGGTAAGAAAGCCCCCATTGCTCCTCTACGCCTGCACATGCAGCCTCACAGCACCCACCCTGCCACCCCTGGCTGTTGATGCATGCTTTGCACTCTGACATTTCCCAGTAGGAGAGTTGCCAAGGAGCTCTGGGAAGGTCATGGCTGGTCACAAAGGGCCAACCTGCTCCCTCCAGCCGTGAGATTCTGTTCAGTTTTACAAGCTACGTCTCTGGTACTTGAAGAGTTAAAACCCAGCTACTTCAAGAAGAAAAAGATACTTTACCTTTAGTTTAATGGATTTTACTTGGGTTATGATGCTCAGGAGGAGCCACCCTGACAGAGGGAGGTGGAAGGGGGTGTGCAGAAAGGTGTGCGATGCAGGGAGGGCTGCGGCATGCAGGCACATGCAGCTCAGCTTGGAGGGGCAGCGCACGGAGAGCCTGGGCAGGCTGCAGGAGGGCAGAGGAGGCTTTGCTGCTGCAGACAAGATGCCATCGTGGAGTGAAACCGCCCAGCCAGAGACAGACAGAGCAGGGAGCCGGTGTCATCGGGCTGCGAGAGCATGCAGGCAGGCAAGCAGACAGCAGAAGAGAAGAGAAAGGAGAGCCAAGGAGCAGGCCAAGGAGGAGCTGAACAGAAAAGGAGCTGCAGAGGACGACACAAAAGCCTGTCCCGAGCCAGAAGGTCTGTGAGCCGAAGGATGTCGCCCGGACCAGGGAGAATTGACTCGTTCCTCCAACAGCCAGCCAGGAAAAAGTGTTTCACTGTGTTCCAGGACACTGACAGCTCCCAGCTCACGTTCTTGAGAGCCTTCAATCACTGAAACTACCCCTATGAAAGCCGAGCTCAAAGAAACAAACCCGGCCTCAACCTGAGCATGCACCAAGTTAGGAAAAGCCCCAAAGCCTTTTCCTTTCCCAGATGCTCTTCTCTTCAGCCTTCGGGGTGCTTCTGCAGTGTCACTATGCCCCACTGCCATCAGCTCCCAACCCCCTCTTCCAGACTGTTTTTATCGAACCAGAAAGCCCAAATCCCAGACCCTCTTCTTCCTCCCATCTCCCATGAATCTCAAGGAGGAAAACCCCTTGGACAACAGAAGCAAAGCGTTTGACACTTATTTTTCAGGTCCTTTCAGTTCATTTTCCCCCACCCCACAGTGATGCTCCCTCTGAAAAGTAACACACTGGAATCAGAACCAGGAGATCTGCAGCAGAGTCAGGAAAGGATTTTCTTTCAATACACAGAATAAGGAGAAAGGAAAGAAAAGAGAAGGGGAGGGGGACACTTGAAGGAAAGAAGGAAATAAAATCTCTTTGAATGGAGCGCAGGCCTGAGAAAGCATCAGTAAGGAACTGTGTCTATGCAGAAACAGACTCCCCTTTCCTCCCACTCCTGGGGGGAGAGAAAGAGGAGAGAGACACGGGGAGAGGAGGACGTGACAGTTAAACCACAAAGATGCTGCTCCCCCTTGTTAAGGACTCTGAGAGATGGGGGCAGGTGCCCGCTCTCCTCACACTGGTGACCAGAGCCATTTCTGAGTTAGTTCTGCTCCCGGCTACTCCAAACTGCAGCGGAGTGATTTAGTAGAGATGAGAGGAGACAGAAAACACAAAGAACAGCTGCCACAGCCACTCATGCAGTGAAAAAAACACCTCGTTTAAAAGCAAAGATCTGTGAAAAGCCCAGGTTGAAATATTGCCATCCAGGGTTATTGTCCCCAGGGCAACAGCGAAGGGAGACAATCCATTAAACTAAAACCAGCACGTTTTGGTTGCATACACTCCATCCTGGTGTCACTAACAGCCGCTCCCCTCCAAGCCTCCACATGACTCCTCTTCCCTGCTCTGCCAGAGCCCAAATGGGACCATTCCCAAGCCATTCCAGGCTTGCTGCCTTCCTCCCTGCGGCTACGAAGTCACTCATGGAAAAGAGCATGAGGACCACTTTCCCAAAGGCTGGGAAGAACGCTGGACTTGGGATGAATCACCTTTCCTTCTCCTCTTCCTCGCGACTCCCCCACCATCTCCCTGCTCCATTGCTTGTGCTCCCTTCCAGCCAGCTTGCTGCTTGGTGGAGGGACAGGCAAGCTGCTGCGTGATGCTGGGTGACATCCTCCCTGAGCATGCTCAGCACCCTGGGCCAGCGCAGCCCATCAACAAGCTCCTCGCTGCTCCCCACCCTTCCAAGTGGATGGTGCTATCCGCCCTCCCATCATCCCCAAGAAGCAGGCACCAGCTCCACTCCTCCTTCACATCTCAGCTCTCCGGGGCAGCAAAGGGAGAAGGTCCCCGGGGTTCCTGGAAGCCCAGAGGTGTGAACCGCCGCTGCACCGCCAACGTCCGCCCCACAGCTCCGTACCCCTGTGCCCACCATCAATGGCTCCCTGACTGTCTTCCCCTCAGAGAAGGGTGGGAAAAGGAGAGACACCTACTAGACTGCAAGGTGCGCTCTCTGACCTCCGGGGTGAAGGCCCCCAGGCCCAGAGCCGAGCGGGCGGCCAGGCGGAAGACATACTCAGTGTTGGGCTTCAGGCCTTCCACAGTGAAGGAGGTCGCTGGCTCGAAGTTCTTCTGCACCTGAGATGGGCGAGGGGGGAAGAGAAAAATAAAACCAAACAAAAAGGGAGCAGAGGCAAACCCTGCCCCGAGACCCCGGCCCTGCTGGGGAACAGAGCACCAGGATGCTCCATGGGCCCCCCAACCCTTTGGTCTGCTCCCCTCCCGACTCACCTCCCTGCTATGGTCTCCTTCCTTATAGAGGAGCTCGTACTTCACTATGATCTCCTGGCGGGGAGGGCTCCACGATAACATGATGCTCGTTTCCGTCTTGGCTTCTGCTCGGAAGTTCATCGGCTGCCCAGGAACTGACACAGCAAAGGAGACGATGGGGCAGAGAAACCACATTAACTAAGGAGAAGATTCCTACCCTGTGTTCTTCAAATCCTGTGTGTGAAGAGCATGTCAGCAGCAAAATGCCACGCGGCGGGGGGGGCAGGCCCTTCCTTTAAAGCAGTGGAGGGTTAAGCCCCACTGCAGGACTCGAGCTTATCCAGGGCTGCTGGAGATGGAAGAGTCCTGTTGGATCACTGCCTCTATCCTGGCAGCGCAGAATACTGCTTTTCCCATTAATCCCAGTATTAAAAAGCTCCGGAGGTGGGAAGCCCATTGAGGACATGGGGTTTTCTCAGCAGAACCCCCAAAAGCACGCTGGGTGACAGCCTAGGGCAAAACATCTTTTCTTCTCGCTCAACACTTCAGCTATGACAATTCAGGCCCTGTTTTGCTCCCCGTTACGAGGAAGGCATAAAGGGATTTCCAGCTCATCTCTGAGAAGGCAGCTTCTGGGTAGAAGAAACCTCAGGAAGCCACATGCTTCATGGGGTTTACCCATGTAACCAACAACCAGGTCAGAAGCCATGCACCAGGCTCTCTGGATCCAGCTACTGAACTCAGCTTCCTCCCAGGAGGTTACTTCTGGTTCAGCAGAACGGAATCAGTAAAGGCAGAAGAGCTCCAGAGACGCAGCAGCCACAGCCAGCCAACGCTACAGCCAACACACTCCCCCCTGCAGCCCAGTGCATCCCAGACAGTGACCCGGGTGCTCACCTCCTTGCTGTGTCTTAACCTGGATGGGGTCGGAAAGAGGCCCATCTCCGACGGAGGTGAAGGCCAGGACCCGCACGGTGTAGGTTTCATCCTCAAGCAGGCTGCCCACCGTGGTCAGGAGGCTGTCGTCCACGTTGTGCTTCTGCCAGTTGCTGACGGGTTGATCAGGCTCCATGGTGTAATACACACGATAGCCACGGATCTGCCCATTGGGCTCCACCGGCTCTTCCCACTGGATGATCATGGTGGTGCTGCTCAGCATTCGGCCCTGCACGTTACGGGGGGCACTGGCAGGAGCTTGTTCCCCAGTGCGAGTGACCACGGACTCGCTGGGAGGCCCCTGCCCGATGCTGTTGACTGCAGAGACCCAGATCTCGTACTCAGAGTTGGGGCTGAGCCCCCCAATACTGTAGCGCGTGGTGGTGATGTCTTCTTTGATCTGATATGGTCCATCCTGGCTTTTAGACTTGTACTCAATGACATAGTAGGACACGGGGTCTGGGTTTCCAGAGTCCCAGGTGATGGTGATACTTGTTGCTGTTGTCTCTGTCACCACAGGCGTCCCAGGAGCCTTGGGGAGTGCTGAGAATCAGGAAGAACAGACATTGCAATAAACCCCCCAGAAGCTGAAATGGTGCCTAATTGGGCTGGTTATGGCTGTAGGAGCCAAAGGCACAGCACCAATCCCAGCGCGGCAGCTCAGCAAAGCGCTGCTGAAATATTATGAACCTAGTTATCCACTCTATTATCCTCCTTAAACTGCTCCATCAAAAGGGAAGTGCTCAGCTAAACATCTGGAATCATTAGCCCAGGCTGCAGCTGCGCATCCGCCAGCTCACGTGGCACTAAGGAAAAGCAGTTTTCCCGGAGCTCCTTCCGAGCATGTACCCGGATCGTCCGACAGGCACTGCCGATGCTCCAGGTTGAATGTGCGGGAGCGGGAGGGTGAGGATGTGCTCTCCAGAACCAAAGTACTTGGAGTGCTTCCTCTCAAGCCACAGGCATGTGTTAACACTCCTCTTCCCTGAACCTCATCCAGAACACCACCTTTGGCTTTGTGTAAGGAAGTTAAGGCCAGGCTGGACGGGGCTCGGAGCAAGCTGCTCTAGTGGAAGGTGAGGAGGGGGCTGGAACTGGAGGAGCTTTAAGGTCCCTTCCAGCACAAAGCATTCCATGATTCTATGCCCGAGCTCGCTGGAGATCGCACGCACGATGTCAGACACTGTCAGCAGGAAGCTTTACGTGCTTTACTACACGTTTTAGACCCTTTCCAACCTCATCTTCTCTCGACCTGAGCACCTCTAAAGCTCTAATATCTCCTTTCATCCTCTGCCGGGGAAAAACTGCGGGTGCTTACATGCAGGACCAGAAGAGGGAACAGAATAGGAATAAAATGACAAAAGGCAGAAGGCACCAGCAGGGCAAGATTCCTCATCTGAGGAGAGAGAATAGAAGCAGAAGCAATGTATCTTACGCAGCAGCTTCTTGTATTGATACGATAAGACAGGGAAAAAGGAGAAGGAAGAAAATACTCAGGAAAATGAAGAGCACCTCAGTCCAGCCCCAGGCATCCTTCTGCCAGCACGTGAGCCCTCCCTGGGCAAAAGCTCAGGAAGCGTCATGTCAGGATTCACTTCTCCCTACTCATTCCTATTGTCAGACCTTCCTTAGTCTGATGCGCTGACACAACAGGATTGGTTTTCTTCATCCCTCCCTTCTCCAAAGTATTTCTCCTCCTCTCCCCCCCCCCCCCCCCCCCCCTCCCCCCCCCCCCCTC
>JANRGW010036312.1:5054-22211 GCA_024733675.1 Psilopsiagon aymara | reverse complement strand
ACTGGAATGGGTTGCCCAGGGAAGTTGTGAATGCTCCATCCCTGGCAGTGTTCAAGGCCAGGTTGGACATAGCTTTGCGTGATATGGTTTAATGTGAGGTGTTCCTGCCCATGTCAGAGAGGTTGGAACTAGATGATCTTAAGGTCCTTTCCAACCCTAACTGTTCTATGATTCTATGATTCTATAATCGAGTCCAGCCCTGTAGACAAACCATTAGCAAGACACATGTGAGCAGATGCGAAGCTTTCCCAATCTGTTCCTCGCTGCCTGATCACAGAAGTCTGACGCCCTCTGAACTGTTGATCTGCCCTAAATAAAGCCCACTAGGAGTAACATTTCAGCCACTTAGGGCTTGTGTCTGTCCATGACATAGGCCCAGTTTCCACTCGGGATCAGCATACCTTTCCTGTCCACCTGTCTACAGGGACAACCCCAAATCCACAGCTAAACTGGATGTTATGAAATTTTGCATTCAAGCCTCGGGCTTAAATGTATTCTAAGAAGTCAGGTTTTATCATCATCCCTCTTTGTCTCTGCAAGCAGGGGGCAGATTGTACCGAAATCTTGCACTACCACTCCTCATGGAGGTCTCTCTTGATCTCATATAATGGTCCACTCCAAGACTGATGTACAAAGTCTATCTTGTACAAAATTGTTACTTTGTCTTCTGTGCACGAAAAAGCATTTGATTTGGTGTGTCTATTACCTACAAGGTATGAAGTTGTGAATGTTGTTATACAAAATTAAATGACATCTAGGATTACAAAGTACATGAATTTTATTCACATTCCCTAGTTTTACCTCATTTCAACATATCAGCATTCATGTTGAGAATCAGAAAGGATGAAGTACTGTGTTTTGCATCTAACATTGTTTTTCAAAATAATTTCTCCTTGGAAATTGAAAATCCCACTCTAAGTTCAGGAAATATCTAGAAGTGTTTTAGGCCGGCATGGTTATACAGAAGATAAAAAATTAATATTTACATTTAAATGATGGTGTTAGTATGTTTCAGATATAAGAAATAATCCATTTATGGTATCTTTTTGTGGTTTCCCATTTCCCATATCTATCTTCTATGTTAGGATCCTTTTTTCACTGCTTGAATTTTAACCCACCGCTCAACACTCTGAGTTTCTGGAGATAAGTGCAAATATTGTTTTTTGATTATACAAAAGAGAACATGATGGAATTGCCCCGCCTGCATGATTTCTTCACAGTGGTGTTGCTTTAAGTCAGTACAGATTCTTGAGATCCATATGCCATTAATTTAAATTTGCCTTCTTCATTAAAATTCTAAGAGGAAAAAGGCCTTAAATAGAAAAAGACCCCGAGTAAGGCAAAGCAGTGGAAAAGTTACCACACTTTCCTTTACCTTCAGGCATCAAAAGGAGAATGACCATCAGGTCAAAGGAGGTGATCTTGCCCCTCTACTCTGCTCTTGTGAGACCTCACTTGGAGTACTGTGTGCAGTTCTGGTGTCCTCAACATGAAAAGGACATGGAAGTGTTGGAACAAGTCCAGAGGAGGGCCGTGAGGATGATCAGGGGACTGGAGCACCTCCCGTATGAAAACAGACTGAGAAAGTTGTGTCTGTTCAGCCTGGAGAAGAGAAGGCTGCGTGGAGACCTCATAGCAGCCTTCCAGTCTCTGAAGGGGACCTATAGGGGTGCTGGGGAGGGACTCCTCGTTAGGGACTGTAGTGATAGGACAAGGAGTAACAGGTTCAAACTTAAACAGGAGAAGTTTAGATTGGATATAAGGAAGAAGTTCTGTACTGTGAGGGTGGTGAGGCACCGGAATGGGCTGCCCAGGGAAGTTGTGAATTCTCTATCCCTGGTGGTATCCAAGTCTGGGTTGGACAAAGCCTCGGGTGACATGGTTTAGTGTGAGGTGTCCCTGCCCATGTCAGGGGCATTGGAACTAGGTGATCTTAAAATCGTTTCCAAACCTAACTATTCTATGATTCTGTTTAACCACTAGATTTTTTTTTATTTCTTCAAAAATTTATTTAATGTATAAAATGTGAGTTCTTATTTTTTTCCCCAAATACCTTTTAGAAGAAATAAATTAACAGGTTCTAGGAGGAGGTTTACTTCAATAAATATAATGGGTGATGATCTATTGTCCTCAGATACTGCCTCCAAGGAAGCCCTGCATATTCTATATATGAAGGCCAATTGTCACAATTCTTAATGCAGCATTTTTCAGGGAATTATCCTGTTAAATAGGAAAATTTTACTTGAGCCTGCAAAAGAGATAAGCCTGACCTTCCAGCCCTGCTTTGAAAGATCATTTTGATTAGCATAGGCAAAATTGAAAGTAAATGTATTTTCAACTTGTGGTGTCTTTTAGCTTTTAATGGTTGAATGGTCTGATTTTTCTGAAGTGTAAAGCATAGGCAGGTTCTGCTCAACTCAGTAAGAGCAGCAGGCATCACAAATTCCTGACAATCAGATGATGAGTTTCCTTGCTTATTTCTCTTCTCCTTTCCCTCCCCTCTTTTTTTATCTTAATGTAATGGCCTTTCTGATAAGGAAACTTCATTTATAATCTGGTACTGGCTTTAATAGCAAGGTTGTCTACTGAGAAAACTGAGTTTCCTTTAAATTCATCAAACCTAAATGGTGTTTCACACAACCTGCTAAGTGCATCAGAAGTCTGTTACAGTGTCAACCACAGCCAATTGGCAATCTGGCTGAAGCTATTTATCACCGCAGAGATCTGAGTTAAATAGAGTATCCACACTCAGAGTTAGCCAATGAAATTAAGGTGCTCAACTATATTCAAATTTTTTAAGGGTATATCACCAAATAATTACCTTTCTCAGGAAATGCAGAGAAAAGTAGTATTTTAACTAGCTTGTCTCAAGTAAAGCATTATATGTCATTGCTATAAACATTTCCATCCAAAAATTACTGAATCTACATTAAGGTTCATACTTATCTAACATCATACCTGAAATAGTTTTACCTGCATAAAACTGCATGTAGCCATAGCGGAGACTTTAATATGTGTGCTCAAGGACATTTCTTAACATTTTAATGCACCATTCAGTTTCTCTGCACAATGTATTTACAACTTGTATTTTTAGTCCATTCTTTCATCCAGCTCACTTTCCCCTTTTATATTAATTTCATATTTAAGATGCACTCTGTTAGAATTTACAAAACATTTTAAAATCATTAAGAACAAACAAATAAAAATACAATGTGTCAAAAAATGGCCATGCACAGATATTGCAGGCATGTTATGAGCCTAGAGCAAAAGGGAATCAGTCCTGTTTTGGTTTCTTCCAAAGAAGAATAGGAATGAAGGACAGCAGTTGCATTCTCTGCAGCCAAGAAAAACATACTGCACTGGGAGCTATGATTATACATTTTACTTAGATTCACTGATGATGCTTTTAGGAGTACTTTCATTTTACCAAGACTTTTAAATCTTTTACAGAGAAATTGTTTAAGCCTATCATTGGGGTTGTAATAGGAGACTGCATTAATGCTTTGGGTTGAGGTGGTCTGCAGGAGAAGGAGAGAGAGACTGCCTACTGTTTTTTTCTGAAGTTTTAACATCAGTTGGAAGACAGGGAGTTTAGCGTATCTTGATTTGAAGGAATTTTAGTGCTGACAAGCAGCAGTGAAAAGGAGTAGTTCAGAAGTTGAATGAGATGTTATATAATTTAAAAGATATTCTTTTATGCAATAGGATAACTCTGAAGAAACCCAGTAAGATTGGGTTTTACTTGAATTAAAATGAAATGGCACAGTAGCCTAAAGCTCTGTAGTCTGTCAAGGAAATACAGAATGGTTATGATTTTAGTCTATGTAGTTTTTCTTCTAAGAAGAAAAAATTCAGCCAAATCAGTATGTCTTGATGTTTAGTTACCTTCAGGAAAAACAAAATCATAGCATATTGAATAATGAGTTTCCCATGTAACACGGTGATCTGACATGCACAAGATACGTGTAATTAAAAGCCTAAAAAACCAAAATCACTAAAACCTGACAAATGAACTAATGTTAGTGAATGAACTAATGTTGGATTTTTTTGGTGTTTCTTTTTTTTTTTTTTTTTTTGGCTCAGTAATGAGAATAAATTCTTATAATCTTTTATCTGAACTATTTTACAATATCACATTTAAAAATATGAAAATTGTGAAAATGCAATCTTAAAGACGTGTTCTTTTTGTGTGGTTTTAGAGTCAGAATCACAGAATCTCAGAATGACTGTGGTACACAGGGGCATCCAGTAGTCATCTAATTCAACTCTCCTGCCCGAGCAGGGCCACCCAGAGCTAGTTGCTCAAGACCATGTCTGCATGACTTTTTAGTATCTCCCATGACAGAGACTCCACCACCTCCCCCAGGAGCCTGTTCCAGCTCCTTTCCGGATAATCTTAGTTACTTATTGGTACTGATTAAAATATTTCAATAGTTTTGGGGTTTGTTTAAAAAAACCCAGGATTTTTTAAAATATATTTTTAAGTATTTAAGTAAAAAAGTAAAAAATATTTTTAAGTATTTTTAAGTTAAAAAGTATTATTTTTTTTTTTTAGGGAGATGTGGGTCCTATCCACAAAATGGAGGCTTATACAGTGAGAATAAGGAAGAGAATAAACATACAACTAAGTGCTGAACTTTTTAAATATTAAACTGAAATTGTTGAAGGCATGCTTTCAACCGCATACAGAAATAATTGATTTTGTAAATGACTACTTTTTGAATCAGTCTCTCAGACACTTAAAGAGAAAGATGTATTCAACAAACATGAAGGCAAAAGCAAAAAAAATACAGTTGGCACACATGATGAAATGAGGAGTGTGAGATTTAATTTGTCATACAGTATGTTTAAAATCAAAACTAGAAAGAAGTTACAAACAAAAGAATTTACGACTTTAAGATCAGGCTTGGAAGCAAATAAAAGTGGGCAGGAGAGCAGACAAGATACATGAGAAAGAATAAAAACCTATTTATTTGAACAGAAATGGAAACATTTGATGAATTATTGAATAGGCATTGTTGCAAAAAAATAAAGATGATCTTATACAAATTTAAGATGACAAGATGCAGTTAAAAGGATGGAGGAAAGCGACAAAGCAGAAACCAAACCAGGGAATACTTTCTATCACTTGTGAGATAGTCAACCATGAAAATGTAGCATAGCAATATATATTCAGTCAGACATGCTGAAAGAATTTTCTCACAGTTTTCTTGACTATTACAAGACTAAGGGACTGACAAAGAAGAAAACTAGGCCTTTCTAAGCTGGGAATAGGAAATTATTGGCATCTTGAGAACACCAGAGCACCTAGTCCAACCCCTGCTAAAGCTGGGTCAGCTACAGCAGGCTGTCCAGGTCTGTGCCCAGTCAACTTTTGAACATGTCCACAGATGGAGATTCTGCAACCTTTCTGGGCAACCTGTTCCAGTGTTTGTCCACCCCCACAGTAAAAGAGGGTTTTCTTGTGTTCAAATGGAATTAACAATGCTGATATTCAAGAATTTTAATTAGGACAAGTGTTCTTGATGAGATCAGGCTTAATGTCCTAAGAGAAAAGGACTAACTGAGAGCTCTTGTTCTGTTCTTATCCACAGAGATCCAGCTACAGAGATTCAGACTAAGCAGAAACAGAACACAGCAACACTTTTATAGGATGAAGAAAAAAAGAATGATCCCATTCCCGTATACTGTAGTCTTCTTCTAAAAAGACAGCTCAAACACCTACATTTGAATTTATCAGTTTTGTTTCCCTGTGAAAAATGATCCATTTCCTTCTGTTAAAAAATTAATTCTGTCTCTTGTTCCTTTGAAATGCAAGTGCCCTGGGTTCAGCAGTAGCAGTCATTTTTCTCCTTCTTAGTAGCTGGTGCAGCATTGTTTTTTTGACTTTTGGTCTGGGAACAGCACTGTTAACACTGATGTTTTCAATTACTGCTTAGAATGTTTTGGTCTGACCAAAGACTTTCTAAGTCTCATGCTGTTGCCAGGGAGGGGAAGATGGGAGGAAGCAGGACCAGGACACCTGACCTGAACTAGCCAAAGACATATTCCATAGCACAGCATGTCATGCCCAGGATGCAAAAATGGAGGGCAGTTACCTGGAAGGGTGGGGGTGCACTGCTCAGTAGGGCTGGGTATCGGTGGTGAGCAGCTGTATTCTCCTTCCTTGTCATTATTATTATTGGTGGCAGCAGCAGTGGTTTGTGTTATACCTTAGTTACTGAACTGTTCTTATCTCAACCTGTGGAAGTTGCATTCTTTCGATTCTCCTCCCCATCCCCCCGGGGAGCTAGGGGTAAGAAAGAGGAGGGAGTAAGCAAGCAAACTGACTGGGCTTAAACCACGACAGCATGTTGCAGAAAAAATGCTACTGGTATTTTAAAGGGCTCATACACTTTAGGAAGTAAGGACAAAAGGGCATTCATTAGATCAGAATAATTCCACCCTGTAAAATAATGAATAGGAAAGACCAGGCAGATTAAAGTGTTTGCAGCATCAGAGAATCTGCAGTATTTTTCAGAGAATTGATTAGGTAAGTTATGCTGCACGAGGCAGAGGAAAGGAGAGATAACACCAGTCTGTGTGGGATCGTTGCCAATCTCATCAGGGAGAAAATTTCTCTCTGCATTGAATCCAGCAATCAGCATAGCTTTGAGAGCAAGATGCATCAGCAAAGTCACCTGAGAGGTTTTCTTATACTATGTAATACCACATTTTTGAAAGTCCAGAGGAATACAAGAAATAACTCAGGAAATTATATTAAGCATATAACAAGTAAAAACCTTCCCTGAGTCCCCTGATGGACTGGAAAGGAAATCTTGCTAGAAGGAAATTTGATGTTTTGACAACTCACAGAAGAAAGCCTTTATCTTATATCTTTGTAATTACTTTCAAGAAATGGTTGGAGCTGATAAACATAGAATTGGGTTGGAAGGGACCTCAAAGGTCGTGTAAGCACAGGACAAGGAGTAATGTCTTGAAAGTGAAAGAGGGTAGATTTAGATTAGATATTAAGAAGTTCCTTACTTTGGGGGTTATGTGGCACTGGAAGTGTTGCCCAGAGAAGTTGTGGCTGCTCCATCCTTGGAAGTGTTTAAGGACAGCTTGGATGGGTCTTTGAGCAACCTGGTCTAGTGGAAGGTGTCCCTGCTCATAGCAGGGGTGTTGGAACCAGGTGTTCTCTAAGGTCCCTTCCAACCCAAACTATTCTGTGATTCTATGATTCTATAATTCTAAATATCTATGTCCAGAAGAGCCAAAAAAGTAGCTACTTGTTTGGACACAAGGACTGGTATTTAGAAATCTTGATTATGAGACTACTGTTGTTTGCTGTGCACTACCAATGTGACTACTCCAAATTGCTCTCCCAGCAGGGGAAAAATAGACACCCAGGTAGTACAGACAAGGTCGCTTGACAAGTATCTGTTTGCAAGGCACTTTCAGACCCTCTGGTAGAACATATGATATGAATGTTGTGTTCTATTGCTATACGCATTACGAAAGGTATTTGACAGATGGTGGCACGTTATGATCTATGGCCTAAAAGTAATCAGATCGCAGAATATTTGGCAGGGGAAAGATTTCAAGAAAAATTACTCCTGATGGAGCACCTTAGAGAAGGTATTATGCTCAAGCATAATATAAATGTTAAAATCCTATATGGCCTTAGAGCAGAAGAAAAATGTTCCCTTGTACTCTCTCCTGCTCCAAACTTGTGCATAACCCCAGTACTTACTTTTTTTCACTGTTCTAGCATTTCTTGGTCTTCCATCACTGTCTCTACATACAAATCCTAGGGTGCAGAGATGGTAGCATTTTAGCTGAGAGGTAAGGCACATTGGTGCATAGTTGAAGACTGCCAAATTCAATCAATTGCAAATACATTGAAGCTACACTAGATATTAAACTTTCAATCTTATTAATGTTCTTTAAAAAAAGTCTTTTTTCAGCTGCATAGAAAAAAAAAACATACCCATGCAAGTCCCCCAAACAATTAATTGGACTGCAGTGAATGACTGGTTCTGCCATTTGGTTAGAAGGATGTCCTAATTGCTTTCAGATTGGAAGGCTAAAGGTCTACAGTAACATACCTGGTAGAGATAAACCATTCTTAAAGAACTGTGCTTTAAACGCCTGAGAGTATTCTCAATGAAAGCGTCAATGGCCATTTTCACATTAATATAATTGCAACTTCAGAAGGGGAAAACAGACAGAAATTCCCTAATTAACTTTGTTGAAAAAGCTGAAGAAAATTTATTTGCATCACTGAAGTAAGATATCCTCTTACTTCAGTGATGTAAATGTGGATCTATGAGCAGCTGGTTACAACTTTCAGATGGCAAATTATGCATAGACATTTAAATGAGTTTTTATGTGGCATGCTGTGATGAAGGGAATGTCTTCCAGCTGGGATGTAGTCAGAATTGGTGGTAAACTTTATCACTATATTATGATGTAAAATTTATCATTGTATCTCGCATGAGTAATTTGAGATTATTGCTATTTCTTTTTCACTACCCAACTTCCTCAGCTGGGCCCTATGAGCTATGATCTTAGTTGCTGAGGATCATAGAGATTCAATGATTCCAATCTGTGTTTTTTTCTGTTATGCTACTTAATCCTCTCATGCCTAACATTATTTCTTTAAAAAATAGACATTGTGAGTTTAAGCTCGTTGACATTGAAAAGATTGATATTTACTTTTAATCTAGATCCTATCTTTTAAATATTTCAGGTTTAGGAAAGAAATTTTTAATTCAGGGAGAGTATAAGCATTCATCAAATGTGAATTTGAAGTGTACTGAAGAATTGTTCCATTCTACTCTATCTCTCCCCTTCATTTCTCTTTTCCTCTTTCATTTTTATGCCTTTTATCCTTTCCTTCACTTTCTGACTGCTTGTTGACTCAGCTGTTGATGAAATACTTTCAACTTAAATTATAACTTTCACTGACATCAGTGGGAAGTTAACGTGCAAAAAGTCTTCATTGAACCTGGAAGAATACAGAACAAGACAGAGGTAAGAAATAACCATAATGAATGTATATGTTTATGTAGGTTAGATGAGTGCATAGCATGATCATTCAGAGACAGTGATTCCTTCCTTAAGTAATGGCTTTTACCTGTATGTTCTTCCCTGGTGATTTCCAGAATGAACGAGTAAGCCTGTCTACCAACCTGGAAAAAATCAGAAACTGGGAGAGCACACACTCAGAGTGTATGTATATACTTATATATACATACACACATGCACATATAAATATGTTTTTCCTAGTCTTACTCCTACCTGGACTTCTGCTTGTAGTCGATTTGGGAAACAGGATAGTTGGTTAACAAGTTTTCATACAAACACTGGCATACTTTATTCTATTTTATGGCAGTGGTTTGCATACTATATTACATTCTTTGTACCTGTAGAAATTATTCATATCAACTTACTAGCTTTATGATAAAAGGGTATATGCTTCTATGACATGATTTGTTAAAAAGTTTTCTGTCTATAACTTGGTTACTGACTGTTTCCATTATTTCGATTCCTGCTTTGCATATGTTTTCTTCTTTCCCATATTTAAATATTAATTCTTCATTTTTTTGTTCTTGTCAGTTTCAATTCTCGAGGCCTCATGAGTTTTCAAATGTGTAACTGTTGATTGTTTTCTAGCAATCAAATCCTTCCTTAGCACTAGCCACTGTCACCAATTTTAAAATACATTGCCAGAAAGCATTCATTTTTATGTGCAATGTGCATGACAGAACCATAATTTTCAATTTTTTTTGTATCTTTCTGAGATTTATATGATCCACTAAGGTGGATTTTGCACTTAATTCTGTGACATGTTTAATATCAGCCATGCTATGATTACTTTAAAAATAACTGCTTTATTCAGATAGATAAGGAAAATTCAATACATATAATTTCAGACCTTTGAGTTTTATTGACTCAGTTTTAAAAATCTGCAACTAAATAAACATATCAGCAGCTGAGGCCTTTGAGTTCACTCGGTAAACTGTATTAAAGAGTTTAATTGTCAAGCTGATATCATCAGCCACAGAGAAGAATTAAATATGAATTAATATGCAGAAGGATTCATTCTGGTTTTTCAGAGAGCCATCTAAATTTTGGGTTTGATCTGTTATTGCAAGTCAGCATTTTAAAAGAGCAAAATTGTAAATAGTAAAATGAAAGAAAAATTCTCATTTGTGTTAAACACTGGGGTACATACACACTTCAATAACTATATAGAAAATATATTACAAGTAGCAAAACCTGCTGCAGACCTTGGCAGATGAAACTGATGCCCATATTCATGAATCTATTAGGTTTCTACTGAGTCAGCATTACGCTAGCATGCAAGCAATTTTCATCTTCCTAATTTAATTCCCTTGTAAAGAAAACATGAGGTTTGGGGATGTACCTGATTAAGTATGATTGCATTTTCTGATCTGTCTTGGATTTGGGAGGAGTTTTTGTTTTGTCAGTAAATAGGAAACCTGTTCCTCAGTTTTTCCCTACTGGTAGAAAATGTGTAAACCATATAGCTTGTTTTGTTATGTCTCATGACACAAGGGAGTGTGCTGGTGAATGTGAAGACACTTAAAAATCACCCAAGCTCTCTTGTTTTCTGTATCTCTTATTAACTGATTGAATAAATCCGGTGAGTTTTAACATAGCATGGGTATTTTGGGTACTCCAATTTGATTGTTCACTTCTAATAAGACCACACAGCTGCAATAATCATAGAATCATAGAAGAGTTAGGGTTGGAAAGAACCTTAAGATCACCAAGTTCCAACCCTCCTGCCATGGGAAGGGACACCTCCCATTAAACCATACCACCCAATAAAATGTTCCCACTGAAAAGAAAGCTATCTTAGCCATGCAGTTGGTTTCCAAAGGTGTTCCAAGATTCTTAGTGTAAGTTGATTGATTCCGCTGTCTTTATGAGAAGCATGACTTTTTAAGTAAACAGCTGGAATTTCCAGAAGCTGATCTGCACATGTACTGTGTGTGATCTCTGCCTTCAGCATGCTCTGCTGGTAAATTAATTTTATCTGGCTTTGTGACTTAGAAGTATAATAAACCTGAAATTAAAATGGAATATAGGGTCTTGATTCTCAAAGGACTGCCCTGAAAGGATCCATGTCCTTCCTACTTACCTCCACAACCTCGGGAAAATTGAAACATTGGGTAGATAAAAAATAAACTCATAACATGATTGAAAGCCTTCAGGAAATCTCATCCCCTCTTAGAACTTTCCCCTTCCACCTCTGGCAGTGTTTGCTTTTATCTGCAATCTCTATGACAACTTATGGAGAGGAGCTGGACCTAATTGTGACTAAAAACTTCCTCAATTAATTGAAACAGGATATTGTAATTGATTTAGAAATCCTAGATGAACCTCAATTTCTGGGTGGTTTCATTAGTAAAGATCTATTCAGCTTTCAGTGGCTGTATTCATGGGGAGCAGTGGAGGCGTTCGAAAGGAGAAAAGAGGCATTTAAAGGCCCCACCTGTTTGTTTATACAAAATCGCATGATTATCTATTTACAACAGCTAAAATAGAAACAGCTGTCTTAGAACAATTTAGAACTTTATCCCGTACTTGGCTACACAGATAAATAAAAATGCATTTCCAATGCAAATTATTCTTGATATCAACTGAAGGTATTTAACAAGTGACTTATATTTGTACTAAGGCTTCTAAGGCATTCATATTCATGCACGTGTTTTATCTTTAAAAATAGTTGCATGAGGTTTGGTGCTGACAAAAGCTATGAGACATATGAGACATACGCCTGCTATACAATGTGGGCAGGCATATCCAGCACAGTTGAGTGAAACTACCTAAATGTGGACCAGCAATCAGCCTCCCTTGTTACTGCTTTTCGAAGACTAGATAAGACACTACCTGTAGTTGATGCCATGGTGATTTGTCTCTGTCTGAGTATCTTAATAAACATTGCAAAAAATATTATTTGGAATGCCTTGAGCTAGCACAGACTGTCTACAGATCCCAGCAACAGCTGTCTCATGTATTTTCAAAGTGCTGTCTCCACTGGTTTCCTCTCAAAATGAAGAGAAAATTACAAACATTAAAGCCTACTGGTACATACAGCCTTTGTATTTTCTTTTTTTTTTTTTTTTTTTTCCTACAGTGTAATAAATTATCTTTTGAATTTTATTCCCAAAGATTCTAATGCCAAAAAAAACAGTGGGCATTTGGGGAGTAGCTTTTCTCTGAAGATGAAGAATGGATTGAAACTATGACTCCTGTCATGCCTGAGAGTATCACAAGGCTCTTCAAACCAACATGGATAACCCAAATATTTTAGGGATAAGAAATCTGCAGCACCTTACTTTCCTTAAAAACCATGTGCTGTGCAGATGCATCAGCAGCACTTCTGTGGCAAGTTGGGTGAATTCTCTTACCCTAAGCTATTAAGGAACATCTGCTTCAATAAAAGATTTGGGGAATTCCCCAATTCTCCACTCCCTCTTTTACTCCACACAGAATGAGAACCCAAAGAGGATTTATTTGAAGTTCTGCTAGGTCTCTGGTCTTCTTGAAAAGCCAGGTGAATTCTCTTAGGTTCTCTGTTTCTGGATGAAGAGATTATTTTCCCCAGCTGTTCTACTTTTCTGTCCAGACACTTCTTTACTAGTTTCCATTTAAAGTAGTCAGTAAGACCTCTACACTTTATTTTCACCATCTCATTTCCATCATGTTACATGATTAATTTTTTTTTTCTCGTCTGGAGAACTGCAGCATTTTCTTCTTCCATACAGATTCCATAGAATCTAAAAAAGTATGAATTCCTATATTAGCTATTTCCTCAGCAATGATGTCCATCTTCTTGGACACAAGTTTCCACAAAAGTTAAAAATAATAGCTATCTTTGAAACTATATTCCTTCATTAAATAAAACTTAGATAAATAAAAGGTTAAAAAATTTCTTAAGGAGAACCTGTAGGCATCATGAAGCACACATGCACAGAAGGTTTGGAGTTTTAGTCATCAAGAAATAAAATCTTCAGAAAAGGGGACGGCATAATCTTTTAGAGTGCTAATGCTGAATTAATCTACCTAACAAATAGCAATAATAATACCATCTTGATTAAATTAAATGATGATCAAATAACACTTAGAAATATTCTTGCTTTGAATTATTTGATTATTTGTGGTGACATGTGGCTCATTCCTAACCTTTCAGAATGAGACTGGGGACATTTCTGAATTAGTGCTCCTTTGCGATACTGAGTTAGTCAGACGCTCAAGGTCTAATTCTATCTGGGATATTTCATCACACTGCAGGGTGATAATTTAAAAGCAAAGAGAAAAATCTCATCCTTGTTTTGTAAAGCAGCACAAAAATAATATAATGTATGGTTTGCCTCAGACAGATAACATTAAATATGATGTCCCTTAAAAGCATATGGGGTTTAAATCATTGTAATAGTACACACTGTAATGGCTTATGATGCTGTGTGAGAAATGATCAGTGCTGCTCCTACTTGTAACTCAGAGGACAAAGTTCCATCGTGGAGATGTGATATAAGCATTATGAGTCCATAATTTTTCATATTAATCTTGGATATTCAGATTAATTCTTAGCCAGAGTGTAATGAGCACAAACCACACAGAAGTATGAGAAGAGAGGGGGAAGGTTTTCTAGTGGGACTTGTTTATTTTCTCTGCTCTTGTTTAGTCCTCCATCTTACTGGAGGTTACTTTGCAAGATCCTCATTATGCTAAAGCATGTTGTTAAATGCTAATTAAGAAAATATAATAGCTTGAACTTTTAGACTAGTTCAGTAATCAGGAATCTTCAGCTAACATATATGCTTGTTTTGTCATCCTAGACAAGCTTGAGATTGCAAATTTCTCCCATATAATAATTTTCCCCCACTTTTCCTTGGAAACTTTTTTCTGTTTTCTGTTACAGTTGATTATGTGAAATTTGAGTGAACTGATACTAGTAGTCATTAAACTAGTTAGTTCTGCCATAATAAATAGCAGCAACTGGGGGTCTTTATCAAATACAACATGCTAACTGGCCCACAGCAAAGCTGTGATTATTGTCACAATGCCAAATTCATCTCTTCTGCCCAAGTAAGTAAATAAATAACTGGACAAATAAAAGGAGAGAATAAACAATTCAAGACTGTAGCACAAATAATCTCCTATCTGAGTCAAGAGATCCCCTGATACTAGTTTGGAGCTGCATTTACTTCAATTGCATGCTATTGAAATGCACAAAAAAATACACAAGGGCCGAACATAATAGCAGTAAATGTTACAAAAAAGGGAGGAGACACAGATCTGCCTGGTCACTTGCCATATGACATAGACTGGCACATTTGTGCCAAATCATTGAAACTGATAGTCTTTGAAGTGGTCAGTAAATACCTCATCAACATTCTGTGGTAAATCTTTTCTAGAGTGCACAGCAGAACTGGCTTAAAAAATCTTTTGAAGAAATTTGTAGGATATAACTAAATGAATACATTTTATCCGACCAAATAGGAGTTAGGAAATGCAGCCTACTTTCTAAACATATATTAGCAGTATTTATTTACTTCCGAGTCTTCACTTAATAAATGAGACTAAATCAGAATTATACTGTGAATACTTGATGAATTCATTCTTCATTGTCCTCATAATTGCAGAAGTTTAGATCTCTTGGGGAAAAAAACCTCAGTATTTTACTGTAACAATTTCAGAGAACAAATCGTCTGTGCAAGTTAATTTTGTCTGACCATGCTACTGCATTTAAATCTTGACTTAGATGGGAAATTATGTTTCTGATATTAGTTAGCTCCAAAACTTTTCACTAAAATTTCCATGAAACATCGTTACTATTTGAATTCTTTTGCACTAAATGTTTAGGCTTTGAAAACTGAGTCAAATGCTGCATCTGTTTGACAGAGACTGTGAACAAGCATCGCAGCTTCTCATCCAGTCTACATTACCAAAACCACTAAAATATCTCCTCTTATGAACTGCTTGAGTTTATTGTATTTTTAACACACTTATTCACAATGCTGTAGTTATCTAATGTTAATTTCTGATTCAAAATATCTTCAGCCAACTCCTCATGTTTTTTTCTAATTATCTCAAAAAATATCCAGCTGTACAGTTGGTAGCAGTGCGCTATGATGCTAGTAACATTACTTACTACCCTCACAGGGGCATCACCATATATGTGGATGTTTCATATCTTTTCTGCCTACTCAGAATTCTTTCCTTCTTTTGCACTCTAGTGGGTGATTGGTGAAATATACAGAAATAAGTAATGTATGCAGAATGTAAGCATGAAACCAATTACTCAAGCTTTTAAAGGGAGGTGAGAGAGAGAAGACAGGGTACAGATCAGTGACCTCTTTTACATATGCAGATTCTGCGCTTTGCAGAACTTTAAAGGTCCTAACTTTTTAATGCAACTTTTATTTCTTTGGCATCAGATAATGTTTTCATTGTAGTCTTGTGTCATGGGTTCAGCAGTAGCAGTCATTTTTCTCCTTCTAGGTAGCTGGTACAGTGCTGATGAAGTAAAGGGCATTTGCATCATGGATGTTCTATAATTCCTGTCCAAAGTCATGCTGGAGTCACCCTACATACTATACACAAGTGAAACACAATGAATACATTGCTAGTATTGCTAGTACACAATAAAAATGTGGCTAATACTGCTATTCCACCAATAGTTTCTAACATAATTTCTTATACTAGAAGTGTACTTTATTATACTCGGTTATGTCCAGATGTCAGAGAAGCCAATTTTGGGATTTAAAAAAAATCAGTAAGGGTAAAACAAGGCTAAAAATACTCTTGACTCCTGGTGTTCAAATGTATCTGTAAATTCAACCTCCTTTGTAAGAGAATTTGTTCGAAGGCATGTAAAACTTGGCAGGGAGCCAAGCTTGTTCCAATGGCTGATAATTTCTTTCTCTGGTTATTAGATTTCTGTGTTTGCAACCATTTCTCATTCTGCTAATGTAATGCCATTTCTTGACAGACCACCCATCATCATTTAATTTTGTCTGCTGGGAATACTGCCAGTCCATATCTCTTCAATGAAGGAGCCATATATCACAAGTTTTTAAATCCTGATATGCAATCAGGATTGATTATCCTGTAGTTCTTAACATACAGTACCATAAGAGAAGCAGATTTTTGTCAAGATTAGCTATTTTTTTGGTTTGTTTGTTTTAAATTATTTTTTAGACTTTTCTTACACATTTTTTCCAGACAGATGAACAATACTGCGTTAAATGTGATGTACAGAATTTGAGTAGGTATGATAAATCCAAAGGCAGGTTAAACTCCTGTTATCCCTCATCTTATCAAGTTACCTCCCAACACTTAAGATTCGAGAAGTAAAAATAAACTACACTGACCTGCAAAATCCTAACTTACGTCCAATTTTCAAATTATTCTATAGTATTGAAGAGGTGTATAGGAATCATCTATATTGAATTTAGAGAAGCATCTTTCAAAATGAATGTTACACAAATCAAGACCCCATATATATGTCTTTCTGAAGACTACTTCATATTTAGTACGTTCGTGACTGTAGGAGTATTATTAGATATCAGGAAAAAAAATCTAACATGAAGACTGTCACATTAGAATAGGTCATCCAGAGAGGTGCTGCAGTCTCCTTGGTTGGAGACATACAAAATTTACTTAGATAACCTCCCTTGTCTAGCATTGAGCTTAGTCCTTTTCTGAACTGGTGCTTTTCTGAACCTGTACAGCCCTATGCCACTCTAGGTTTCTAACCACCTTGTGACCTGAGAGCATGTTTTAGTGTTCCTTCATATTGTATCAGTCAAATTGCATATCCAGCTAAAACTTTTATTGTTTGGTTTTCAAACAAGGAATTTTGCATCCAGCTCAGCTGTTTGGACTATGTCAATTTTTTCAAAGTACTCTAGTCAGAGATGCTTACTCCTTGTACCTATAGACTACTTCTAATGTTTGCTGTTTTTTTCTTTCAGATTAAAACTTGTTGTGGATTAAGCCACTATAACTCACCCAGTTCACTCACTCACTCCCCCCTCTTTCTTCTCCTCAGCTCCTGGGGGATGGGGAGGAGAATGGAAAGAATGCAACTCCCACAGATTGAGATAAGAACAGTTTAGTAACTAAGGTATA